>SNQJ01S0036216.1:50734-69885 GCA_010110895.2 Picea sitchensis
TTTGACAGATATGTGTCTATTATGTGCAGATGTGGGGCCAGTGCGACTAGCGGATTATGTGAGGAATAGGTGATGTCCTTGGCTAGGGGTCACACCTGCCATCGTAGGGGGACCAACATCAGTAGGAGAGCTTCCAACTGGTGAGGCTGAGAGGTTTCTGAGATGAGTAGAGAGAAATTTTACCTCGCTCACTCGCATAGTCCCCATGGCAGAGATTGAGGATCTGTCACCATCTATGCAGCCTCATGTAGTGGGGGTGCCACGGACATGGGTCCGGCTTTTTCGGCATTTGGTAAATGTCATTGATTAGTACAACAGGGCCCACAGGCCCCGTCCTTAGTTAGGCTGGAATTTTCACGTGCCGAGGGAACTACTTGTATATTTTTTTAGGGCATAATATCCATGACTCGTTACTATCGTATTTTTGAGGTGCTTGCGCCCACCTATGTACTCTGATGATTTTGATATTATATATGGATTTTTGTGTATTTTTATGTCTTAAGGATTATATTTGCCTTTAAAAATGTATTTACATGTGGATGTGTATGTATTTATTATATGTGTGCGAGATGCCAATCTAATATTTGATTAGCTAGAGTATCTGTGACTTGATTTAATCTCTTAGGAACATGAAAATATGTAATATAATCAAATCTTCGTTCTAAGAGATGTACCCTAAGGAATCGTCGGTGTAAAGTAGGATCATGAACGTGGTATACTCTATTTAAATGAGACACAACCAACTGAGCGTCTAAATAGACCTGGAGGTGAGATATACCAAATGACAGAGCATCACGAAGCAACTCAATAATTGTGTTGTATTCGGCGACATTGTTTGTGGTGTCACCTAAACATATACCTCCTGAAGATAATAACTAGCCCTGAGGTGTAAAAATTACCCAAGATGTGGAGGCAAGTCTCTGAGTGTGCCAGCTAGCATCGTCTATGTACCCAACGAACACCTCTAATTCACTTGACATCTGTCACAGTGACAAAAGATAACATAAAAAATGACACCTCCATAAAACCAAAAGAAACTAGAAAGTAATAGTACAAAGACTATACATATGTTACAAAAAGTTACCCAAGGTGACCTACCTATGAGTAATACTTCTTGAGGTAGAGCCCATTTCTAGGCTCCGCCAAAGAATTTTCCTCAAAGTCTACCAGACGATAAGTGCCATTTTTTAGAACCTTTTTTACGATGAAAGTTCTGAACCACATGGGTTTGAATTTGCCTGCCCTCAGGGAGTCCTTATCCTGGTCATAGACCAAGACAAGGTCACATTCAAAGAAAATATGAGGATGAATGGACCGATCATACTAACACTTGACTTTTTGTTTGTGAACCTCGTTGGCCAGGGCCGCATCAAGACGCTGCTCATTGAGTTGATCAAGGTATAATAATCGCTCTTCAAGTAGAGAAGTGTCTGGCAGTAACTGTACTGCCAACTTTAGGGACGGGATATGACATTCTATAGGCAAGACTGCTTCCAATCCATAAAAACGTTGAAAAGGTGAGAAACCAATTGCAGTCTTAAAAGACATTCGGTAAGCCCATAATGCCGAGTATAACATCAAATGCCAATTTGACTTGGCCGAATTGATCGTTCGCTGTAGGATGGTCTTAAGAGATTTATTTACAGCTTCCACTTAACCATTCACTTGGGGGTAGTAGGGTGGTGAATGTTCTTGTTGCAACCCAATCTTTAATGTTAATTTGGTCATCATTTGGTTTTGAAAGTGACTGCCATGGTCAGTGACAATCTCTCTCGGGACACCGAACCGTGCGATTATCTGTTTCAAAAAAAAGAGAGTTGTAGTATCTCCATCATCTTTAAACGTTGGCATATCTTCGACCCACTTTGTGAAGTAGTCTATGGCTACAATGATATAACAGTGCCCCCTTAATGAAGGAGGGTTTCATGTAGTGTAATCAATCCCCCACTTGGTGAAGGGACCAACTCTGATGATAGGAAACATGGGAACAGGATGTGCCCTCATCTTCCAAGAGAAGATCTGACACGGGTGGCACTTCTTGATCGATTCGATACAATATTTGATTAACGTTGGCCAGAAGTAACTAGCTTGTAAAACCTTTTGGGTTGTTACCAACCCAGACAAATCAACACCACATGCTCCATTATGGTAGTCATAAAGAACGATAATTGCTTCTTCATGAGTGAGACATTGGCGAAGGATGCAATCTACACCTCAGTGATACAAAGTGTCATTGAGTATGAGATAATTCTTATCCTGATGGCATATACGGAAACACTCATCGCGAGAAGCAGAGGCAGGGCACGTCAAAGTCTGGAGATAGACAAGTATATCTCCATACCAAGGATCTGAAGACACAATCAAAAGCATGTCTCCTCTTGTTACACATTATTTTGGTCACTCTAGTGATGTCTCTACAATGTTGTATTCAGGCTCCCACAAGGACTTCTTGCCTGAGAAAAGTGACTATTCTCTTATTCCAAAAAACACATTTTTAAGATGAGTTCGTAGGCTGCCTATGTTACAGGGTGCGAAAACCCCTCATTCTCGCAGGCCACCAACACTTAGGGTGCGAAATGTTCACAGTCTACTCCATAGATAGCGTGCGAACCTATTTTTAAGCTTGGAAAGGAGAAGAGGTCATGAAGGTTCTAGAAGGGGATCTTCTAGAAAATGAGTTGGCATTCACATGCTTGGCATCCTACTGACTTCTCATATTTGGTGGGATCATCCTCATCCATGTAACCATCCCTCCTTCTCCTATATATTGAAAGGTTTCTCATGGAAAAGGTTAAGCAATATTGAATGAAGAATTGGTGAAATAATTGTGTGAAGAACCCTGCTTAGACAAAAGCTTGAAGACTCTATTTGGTCTATCAAGAGGTATTGGATCTTCTTCATGCAAGTGCAGAGAAAGTGTGTGTGTTGGAACCAAGGGTCACCGGAAGGAATATTGTGACATCAAGGAGATCAGGTTGTATCTTCTTCTTTCATTTAATATAATACCGCGGAATGTCCCTTTCCCATAAAATCACTCTTATTTTATAGCATAACTCCTTGATCATATGCATAGGTTGACATTGAATATACTTTGCTATCTTCACTTTGGTTGGTTTGTGTTTTCTTAGACCTGACTTCGCAAGAGCACCGAAGCGAAGCGGGAACAACAAAGACATAATGAAGCGATATAAAGGTATGTCACTCATTCCTTCTTATTAGTAGATTCAATGACTACAACTTAGGGAAAGAGTCATGTCCTATCTTGTTTTGTTCTAGATCTAGGTGGATCTAGGGAGATCTGTTAGTGTCTGCACCTACCGATTTGTCTGATAACAAAATTGGTGACTCCACTAGGGATACAACCCATTTTTGGTGGTTTTTTCTTGGCCATTTCCTCTTAGCCTACCATTTTTCATTCCCATCATTCTCTGAGTCTTGAGGAGACGTATTGTGCGAGTGAATTCTTCCAGAGATTTAGTTGTTCAGTCTTCTGGATCACCAACCAAACCTTTCATAGGACCTGAGGGTCGCGATCCTTTTTGGACTACTGGCATTTCTAGATAGGATCTCTTTGGCTCAAGAGAAGGCATTGATATCACTGTCGCACCCGAGCGGCCTGAAACATATGATCCAGACACAATACCTTTTACTACTGCCTATTATTTCCCTGGTACAGACGCTTCACCAGCTGACCACATCTTGACTATCCCTCTATAGACGGTCCATTACACAATTGTCCCAAATACTATGAGTCCTCACACCGGGATTACTGCAGCTAGCCAAGCCCCCATTGGCACACCGCTTTCACCCAGATTCACCCCAACACTTACGCCTGGATATCATGCATTGAATGCTTCTATTCCCACTCCTACACAAATCACATCTGGGACTCCTGGTGGTTCCACTCCTTCTGGGAACCATCTTCCCAGTTTCATTCTGACACTTCCTCCACCCCCTTTCAGTGGATGTCTTCCATCCTCTATCGGAGGCACTAATCCTAGTGGCACCATCCCGTCTTTCACACCTAATTACCATATTCCTGTTGGTGGACAATTTCACCAAGGAGGCCAAACTCAACCCCCTTTTTCAGGACAAATCCCAATTGGGACACAACCCCCGATTGGAGGGAAACCCCCACTGACCCCACCCTATGGACAAAACATACCTCCATCCTTGGCCCAGTATTGGAATTATCTTATACAACATAATCCTCAATCGACTGGGGAGCAACAGCCTCATTATAACTCCGTCATACCCCCTAGTACAGGCCAATCATATCCAGGCATGTCTAATCCTATTTGTGGCTCGAACACTCAACCCCACACCCATTTTCAAGGGTACAACCCTACAAATTACTTGCCTCCACACCAACAATCGAATTTTCCTAGATCTTCGCATTATATGCAGACTGCTTATGGTCCCACTAGTTTACCGATGGGACTCCCTCCCCAAAGTCACCAATACCCGCATGTGAATAGACAGTTACCCTTATTATCCACCCTGGACCTTTCGGATCTGTCGAGGATTTTAAATGATCCGATCCTTCACTTTCCTCAATGGCCCGCAATACTGGCCAAACTACCATCCGACATCCCTAAATTTGATGGTAAACCNACGAATTTTTCTGTGAACCCTCACAGGTTTTTCCATGAAGTGGTATATCGAATTACCATGAGGCTTCTTCACCAACTTCTACACCCTCACTATGGATTTCCTCACGTACTATCAGTTACTGATTCGCTACAAAACGGGAACTGATATTTTGAGTTCTTTCAAACAAACCAAAGCCACTCATATCTCTGATCACATTCATGAGTGGAAACAGAGACGACGTCTCATAAAACTGGAACTTCCTGATCAGTTGCTAGAATAATGGTTCACGAAATCATTCATGAACGACATCGCTCATGACATCGCCATGGGTGGATTTGTCACAGAAGAACAGGCAATTAGTCGTGCCCAATACCTAGACCTCGTTTACTCACAAACAGGTACTCTTTACGACTTACTCTATGATGCACCTCGTCCTTCTACTTCTACTACTTCAACCACTCTAGTTGCTTCTCATGCAGTTGACGGTGTGATTGGCACCTTCCATGCCCAACCTCATTCCGTCCAAACCTCTAGAAACAACCCCAAATCCATTTCTTCTAATGTTCAAAATGCTCCCTCTCCTACCCCTCCCACTAGAAAGACTTCTGAGGTAAATTATGTTCAATCTACCCCCACTGGAAAAAATAAATCCAAAAAAGGAAAGGGTAAGACCAAGGAGGATAAAAATAATACACAAACTGAGAAAACCAAAACACCACCTGTTGACGATAGGGATAAGTGCAAACCCTAATACCCTTGTCTTATCTGTGGTGATGATCACTACACTAAGGATTTTCCATGACGAGATGAGGTTACTAAGTTCCTTCAAGTGACCATGAAACCCCCCACTCCGGCCGTATTGTCACAACCCTTCCCTTCTCAAAAACAAGCCCAATTGGTCATTCATGACCAACCTTCCCCCTCCAATACATCCTATGTCTTAATGTGTACAGGTGATTCAAAGAAGAATGACATCACACTTACCACTCGAGCCAAAGATTATCCTTCCTCCAAAGAGAAGGTTGATGCAATACCTCCTTTGTTGGTCCAACCATCTCCCACGACTCCACCTACCAACGGTCCTCTTCATCTCAAACGACCGAGCCTAGATACAGTTCTTCGCCCTCCTCCAAAAGGTGTTGTTAGAAAATTGGCTTTCAATCCCCATGCACTTGCTGCCCAAAACTACAGTATTCTCAAAGATATGGCCCAAGCACTGTCTGCAATGTCATCCCTCAGAGTCCTTCAGAGTTGTCCTATACAATGAAAGGCACTGTTGAAAGCTATTGGTGGAATCGACCCCACAGATACAAATTTAATAATTTTTTACTTGGAAGATCACATTCCAAGGTTACCCCCTCAACTCACATTCCAAATACAAGTTATTGTCTCTGACAAAAAAAATTATAGAATGGTTATTGATGAGGGTGCCTCGACTTTTGTCATGTCTATTACCTACTAGAAAGCCATCGGCTCTCCTCCTTTGACTAAATCCCACAACACGCTCAAAGCCTTCAATGGCTCTAGTTTTAAGCCTTACGGTGTCCTCCCTTCATTGCCTATTACGTTAGAAGGAAAAACGGTCCAAGTTGAAGTGGAGGTATTTGACGCTCGTCTCGATTACAACCTTCTACTTGGTCGTAGTTGGATTGATTCCATGCATGTAGTTGTGTAGACTCTTTTTTGTGTCGTGTGTTTTCCGCATCAAGGAAAAGTAGTTACCGTCGACCAATTGGCCTTCTTTCACTCTGATGCATGTACCGAAAACATACCATTCATTGCAAAACCCCCCTTGGATACGAGAACGTCGGTGTGGTCTTCTTAAATATTCCTCGTTAATGGGTACTTTCCCCATCCCACCACCCAATGTTCCACATCCGTTTGTCGCCTCGATCAACATGATCTCCACCTCTATTCACGGAACCCCTGCATCTTACAACCCATGGATGGTACCCAACCCCAAATATCATCTTTGTTATGGCGAAAAAATTCATTTGAGTCTGGTCAAATCCTCTTATCAAGCCATTCAATCGTGCAGCCATATCTCGATGACTTACCCGCTCATTCCATGTGTCATGTAGATCATCCAATACACCTCTGTGCCATTTTCCTTCGATGTCGGTTTTACCATATACACTTGAATCCCCACAAATGTGTTTTTTGCATAGAATCTGGCCGACTTCTAGGATTTATTGTTTCACGTTAAGGGATCAGGGTAGATCCTTTGAAGGTCGAGGCGATTCTCAATCTCCCTCCTCCTTCCTCACTTCGCCAATTACAAAGTTTGCAAGGGAAGGAAAACTTTCTCCGACGTTTCATCCCAAACTATGCTGAGCTAACTCTTGGATTTATGCGACTTCTCAAGAAAGGTTTTGAGTTCATATGGGATACCACTGCCAAGAAATATTTTGAAGCTTTGAAACTATCTTTGACACGTACCCCACTACTCTTCCCACCTGATTACAGTTGGGATTATTTCCTTTACCTCGCAGCCTCGGACTATACCATCGCTATGGTTCTCATCCAGGAGGATGATTCTCATGATGAAAATGTCATTTATTACTTGAGTCAGAGTCTCACGACTACCGAAACCAAGTATTTACATGTTGAAAAACTGGTCTTGGCAGTCGTCCAAGTTGTTCAATGTTTTTGGCACTATATCCTCTCTCGCAAGACTATGGTAATTTTTAACTGCAACCCTATGCAACACATTCTTACACGCCAATTGTTAGGGGGAAAATACTCCAAATGGATCGTAATACTCTAGGAGTTTGACTTAGAATTCAAACGCACTAAGTCCAAGAAGTCCTTGGTGTTTTCCGAGTTGATATGTGACCTTCCCTGCTCTGAGACGGAAAATGTAGCAGCTGATTCATTACCTGATGAATCCCTTTTCCTGATTAGTTCCGATGACCTTTGGTATGGAGATATCATCATATATCTCCAGACCTAGACTTTCTGTCCCACTTTGTCCAGCATTGACCATCGTCGAATACGCTACCAATCCTGTTAGTATATTATCCTCGGTGATACTCTTTATGATCGTGGGATTGACTCTGTTTTTCGACGCTGCCTCACATTGGACGAAGCCGAGAAATCCCTAAATGACTGCCATTTTGGAGCCTGTGGTGGTCACATGTCTAGGTATGCTACTACCCAGAAGATATTACGAGAAGGGTATTTTTGGCCTTCTTTATTCAACGATTGTATAATTGTTGTCCAAAAATTCCACGCTTGCCAAACCTACAACAATAAAATATGATCACACCCTACTCCTCTACACCATGTGGTATCCATTGGTCCTTTTGTGAAATGGGTATCGATTTCCTGACATGTCACCCTCACGCGGCTAGGGGGCATGGATACATTATTGTAGCTGTAGATTATTTTACGAAATGGGTCAAGGCGATGCCAACATTCGACAATACCAGAAGGACTGCAGCATTATTCATATTCAATCACATCGTTGCTCATTTTGGTGTTCCTCAGGCTATCATTACTGATCACGGTAGCCACTTTAGAAACTTCATGATGTCCAAACTCACTGAAAAGTTGGGTCTTCGCCGTGAAAACTCAACACCCTATTACCCACAAGCCAACGGCCAATTCGAAGCAATAAACAAGGTCCTCATTACCATGCTTCGACGAATGATAGGGATTCACAAAATGAGTTGGCACATGATGTTGTTTTTAGCATTGTGGGCTTACCGGACATTCGTTAAGTCTACTATCGAGTTTACACCATTCAATTTAGTTTATGGTCTAGAATCCATCTTGTTGATTGAATGTGAGATACCCTCCCTAAAACTAGCCGTCAAACTTCTCCCAAACACTTCTGCCTAAGAAGAACGTCTGTTGTATCTCATGAAATTAGATGAAACCTGTAGCAATGCCACCCTAGTTATAGAAGCCCAAAAGAAATGCATCAAAGCCCAATACGACAAACATGTCAGGCCATGTGGTTTCTCCGAAGGTGATCTGGTTCTCCTTTACGAACAAGATTGGGATATGATAGGAGATGGAAAATTTGAAGCTATGTGGCGAGGTCCTTATATTGTTAGATGAGTTTTGGATAAAAGAGCTTACGAGTTGGTGGACTACGATGGTATCCCTTTGAGTGAACCTAGAAATGGGTTGTACTTAAAGAAGTACTATGCCTAAGATCACATGTGCATGAGTTCTTGTATTTTATTGTATCATACTTTTTTTTGTTTTACTGTAGTATGTTTTTTTGTTATTTGGTCTCTTCCCTCGACCGCTTATGTTACATTGTGCTTGGTTTCCAGATGTCGGAGTATTCTCTACCCCACATTGGCTTCACCGATGGTGCTAGACGTAGTACTCAGAACCTTGTTTCTACTGCATGGGCAATTTACGCACCTACAAACGAACTTATCAGTCTGCGAGGTGTGTGCCTCGGTCATGCAACCAATAATATTGCAGAATATAGCGTCGTTGTTGAATTGTTGATTGATTATATTTCTCTTGGTATCCACCACCTGGTTATATGACTCGATTCACAGCTAGTAGTACTACATCTAAGTAATGTCTATGCTATTCAAAGTCCTACTTTATTACAAGTATATTTACAAATTCGCCTCTTGGAATGTTATTTTGATTATATTGACTATCAGCACATTCCTAGATGTCTAAATACATTGACTAATGCATTAGCTAACTATGTGTTAGACAGACATTTGGGCCATTTATAAACCAATCACACATCACATGTATCACACAACACAAAATAAGTCAGTAGAAGTCGTATATATGTATATAACGATCAAATTTTTTTTACAAAAAGTTTATGTCCAAGGACCAAAATCTCAAAATACGAAGCCCATATCTTCTACAAAATAGCGTCATGGATGACGCTCATGATAATACACAACTTCTCATGCTACCCTATGTAGTAGTCGATTGATAGAATCGAACACGCCCACAGTATGTCGCTAGTAACATCTAGGGATCTCCCCAATAGCAATATCCAAGATGTACGCAGTCAACCCCTCCAAGTTTTGCTCCACTGCCTCGTAGTCTTCAGCATCCCATCTCGCCACTAGATTTGCTTCTCCTCGCCGTTGAATAGGAGACGTTCCTGGAGGTCGATATGTCCCCACATCTGTGTCATCAAAAAGAGATTTTTTGATTAGTTCTTGGACAAACATAAAAACATTTCATATGATAAAACTTGCAAAAACATTTAAAAAGAACAAAATGTGTACTTCTTACCTAAATCACCCCACTGAGCATCCTCAGGTAGGGCCAAATATGGATCCCCTCGGAAATCCAAACCAACGTATGCATACTCATCAATCATTAGAATTTGGGGCCTTAACCAGTCAAAATATGAATCATTGTACTTGATTATAGGCCCAACTACGTGTCAAGCCATGAGGTTTCACCACCTCAACATTCTCAGATCTTGTGAGGCTGGTAAATCCCAATCAACCTGTAGTCGCAACAGTGGGACCCTCTCGAGGAATAATGACACCAAAAGTGATATGTACTCAAACTGCTTCAATTCACCCTTTCGGCACTTCATCAATTGTCTTTTCATACTGCGGAGAACTGCATGCGACCAGTTGAAGACCCGAGGCTCTGTACACTCTATGGAATATTAGAAGTAGCTCTGGAGAGCCATGTGTGGAGCCACGCTCCCAGCCATGTGTGTGATTGTGAAAAAGATGGTCCACAGGGTCAAATCATGGACCCCCCAGATAGAAACCTTACCCTTGCTTCTTCCTGCCTCAGGAACACAATACTGGCGACAATACTCACTCATAGGGACTCCGTTGCCTCAGCCACCGGTCAAGATAGCGTGGTATCCACATCGTGACGACCCCATTAGAAAATAAATATCCTCGATATCTAGGTTCAGTGTATGGACTCCCATGTGAAATAACTGTTGGTCCACATCCCACATGTGGACCTGGTATTCCAACAATCTGAGTTGGGCTCTCATGCCCGAAATCCTGAAGAATTTCAATAGCCCATAGTCCCGGAGGGTAGCGACTATACCCAGGTCATTCCCAGAAATGGCATCATCCTCCTCATGTTCTCTTTCTTTCCACTCCAACATTGTTATGGTCAAACACCTGCACAAGAACCATGAGAAAAGAGTCAGCAACTTGTTTCAAACTTTTGCATAATTTTTATTGAGCAAAATTTAACTTTAAAATCCATGTTTCGACCCTCGCAGGTGACCCCTTGGCACAGTATGAGATTCTCGTAGGTTCCCTAAAGTCCACCTACGAGAATCTTAGATTCTCGCATGTCGCGCATGGCTCATCTGCGAGAATGCTTGAGCGCATGGTTGGCCCTAAAAATGGACTTAAAAACTCAAAACATTGCCAATAAACACCAAAACTAAACCATGGAAAAGTTGAAGGATCAAGAGCTTACCTCATTGGCTGAACGGTTCGCCAAATGATCGTTTGTGCCTCCCGCAATCGAGCAAATAAATTTGGGAGAAAATGAGGTGTGTTGGGCAAGTTTTTGGCAAAATCACAAAGAAATAGTAAAAAGTATTTTTTACCCATATTTATTCGCTTTTTACTATTTTTTATTGATTTTTTATATTATTTTTTGTTTTTCTTATAAAACCTAATGCCCTAATAGCCTTCTGAGTATGGTTTTCCGTAGATATGGTAACTTCGAAGTCCAAACGAGGGGGTACGGGTATTTTTTCTTTTTGTCGCATGTACAAATTACTTTTTTAGGGTTTTTGTAGGAAAAACCTCGATCTTAGTCTTCATTCATTCTCGCTCTCGAAACTATATGAGAACATAACCGAGTATACTTTTTCTTGTCTTTTCATACTTGTTATGGTAACATGAAAACAACGAACCTAAGGGAGTATCCTTTAAGCTCTTTTCACTCTCCATAAAAACGAAAAGATGGTCGAGCGATATTGTTCTCTTCACGCTCGTTAAAGTGTCTGAAGAAAATGTTCGACGGGCGATAGTTTATCACTTTTTCAGTCTCGTCGAACTTATTTACAAAAAATTAACTGGGAGAGTTCTCTTTAAGTGTTTTTCAGACTCTCAAAATATGAAAAACTCTCGAGTTTTCTATCCTTGGACTCATTAAACAAACATCAAAAGACCCGCAATGGGACCAAACCACTCCTTCCTAGGGTTCGTTAAATATACTCCAAGGGACTCATCCGAAGGATGATCTTACATCAACAAGCATATGTTATCCTCCTCAATCTTGCGTAAAAAAAAGAGGTACTCGCCAGAAATGGTGGGGGGAATTTTGGGAAAGGGATGTGTTTTCGTATTCATATTAATGGAAGTAAGTGTCGCTCTTGAACATGACACCCCCTATTCGTCATTTGAATCTGGGTTGGGATATCCATTTGTCTCTCGTTCGACTTGCTACAAGGTCATATCTTGGGTCATCTTTGAGTCAGTGTTGCCAAGTCCTTGGTCATGTCATTCATATGTTCAAGAGACGTTCACACGAGCCCTCTATTGAGTCAGCCATCTACAGTTGTCCATTCTTACTATGTTAGCCTTCCCTGTGTTCATTTTGAATCATATTCCTACTTTGTCTCATCCTCAAAATTTGTTACTTATTTCATGTCATTGATGGGGGATACATCAAGGCCCTCCTATGACGAGTCTTGTTCCGTTGACTGCAACTCATTATCCAGAAATGAGACTTAGAAATCATTTAGTACCTTATACCCTGCATGCCTTAATGGCAGGTCTCTTCACTTTCGATGGAGGTTTCACATCATTGATCCATGATCGAGAGATTCTGTCGAGTGCTTGACATCAGCTCATTCATTTTCATTCGTTCAGATTGTACTTTGGTACCTTGGGAGTCATTGATATCAATGGTGATTTTCCTCGCACTTGTTAATGGTTTTCATCAATGACCAGTAATCAAGTGGTTTCTACAATGTTCGACTTCAGCACATGTAATCGCATGGCTATATTCATACTTTCAGGTGACGGGATTGAAGACCCTGGGTCTCATCTTTTTTATCTAGGTTGCTATGGAGTATGTATGATTTGCATCGATTCATAGATCCACTTTGTATGTCACATGGATATGTCGTCTTAATTCAAGTCTTCTCACATAGATCCACAGTGTATTCCTAGTGGCTATGTAGCATTTTGACAGCATGGATCCACGGTGTATGATTGGTGGCCATGACTTACATTTATGATTCCATTCATTTGTCATCTGAGCATGGGAATGCCTACCTCATAACTAGTATTATATTATGCATATGCTTGGTTGTTTACAGGTTTCCGATTAGGTGTGCTCCTGGTTTCTGACACACACACGCAGTTTACAAAGTATTTTGGCTGTCACAAATTCTAGCCTCATGCTTTGGGGGGCATTCTATTACACATTATTTTGGTCACTCTGGTGATGTCTCTACAGTGTTGTATTCAGGCTCCCACAAGGACTTCTTTCCTGAGAAAAGTGATTGTTGTCTTCTTCCAAAAAAAACATTTTTAAGATGAGTTCGCAGGCTACCTATGTTATAGGGTGAGAAAATCCCTCATTCTCATAGGCCACCCACAATTAGGGTGAGAAATGTTCACAGTATACTCCATAGATAGGGTGTGAACCTGTTTTTAAGCTTGGAAAGGAGAAGAGGTCACGAAGGTTCTATAAGGGGATCTTTTAGAAAATGAGTTGGCATTCACATGGTTGGCATCCTACTAACTTCTCAGATTTGGTGGGATCATCCTCATCAATATAACCATCCCTCCTTCTCCTATATATTGAAAGGTTTCTCATGGAAAAGGTTAAGCAAGATTGAATGAAGAATTGGTGAAAGAATTGTGTGAAGAACCCTGCTTAGACAGAAGATTGAAGACTCTATTTGGTCTATCAAGAGGTATTGGATATTCTTCATGCAAGTGCAGAGAAAGTGTGTGTGTTGGAACCAAGGGTCACTGAAAGGAATTTTGTGACATCAAGGCAATCAAGTTGTATCTTCTACTTTAATTTAATATAATACATCGGCATGTCCCTTTCCCATAAAATCACTCTTATTTTATAGCATAACTCCTTGATCATATGCATAGTTTGACATTGAATATACTTTGCTATCTTCACTTTGGTTGGTTTGTGTTGTCTTGGACCTGACTTCACAAGAGCACCAGAGAGAAGAGGGAATAATATATACCTAAGGAAGTGATATAAAGGTATGTCACTCATTCCTTCTTATTAGTAGATTCAATGACTACAACTTAGGGAAAGAGTCGTGTCTTGTCCTATTTTGTTCTAGATCTAGGTGGATCTAGGGAGATCTATTAGTGTTTGTGCCTACCGATTTGTCTGATAACACCTCTAATAGGTGATTCTTTAGGCATAACCTCACCGGATTCAACTGGAAGTTCCGAGATGAGTTCCGCAAAGACCAGTGACTTTTTGGATTTTGCCGAAACAAAATCTAAGTCAAATTCTTGGAGGAAAACTATCCATCTACTGATCTTCCCGCCAATGACGCGTCATGTTAATACGTATTGAAATGGATTCACAATGGCAATGACGATGGTCTTGTGAAACAAAATATAATGACGGAACCATTGAACAGCATGAACGGCTACCAACTCCAATTTTTCAATATGGGAATAATTGAGTTATGGTCCAACCAGGCCTCGGCTTAGGTAATAAATCACATATTCTGAGAGGAAGTCATCCTCCTAAACTAAGACCATACCGATAGTCGACTATGTTGCAGCCAAGTACAATAAGAAATATTTGTTATAATTAGGTGGCCGGAGCAGAGGGGCAATCATGAGGGAATGTTTCAATGCGGTGAAAGAGTGTTGAGTGGCTTCATCCCAATGAAAAGGGATGTCTTTCTTTAGCAAATGCATAAATCCTTTTGTGATCTCTGCATAGTTGTCTATGAAATGCCTCAAAAATTTTTCTTTTCCCTGTAAAATTTGAAGTTGAAGGATTGTATGCAGGGGAGGAAACTGAAGTATTGCCTCCACCTTGAGAGGATCGACCATGATACCTGTTGTTGAGACGATGAAACCGAGCAGTCATCCTGACATTACGTAAAAGCTGCATTTATTTGGATTCAAGCAAATATAGAAGTAGCGACATCGCTCAAATATAAGTCGGAGGTGTGTGGGATGATCCATTCTCTTGCGATATCGTGATGCTAAATCATCTAAATAGGCTTCAACTATATTCTTGAGATCATGGAAGGTATCTCCAGCATTTTTTAGACCAAAAGGAATCTTACGATATGAAAATGTACCCCATGGACAGATGAAAGTTGTTTTTTGTTGGTCTTCGGGTTTGATCTTTATCTGATTATATCCTAAAAAATCATCCATGAAAGAAAAAGCCTCGCAACTGGCGCATTCATCGACTATCTAGTCAATGAATGGTGTGGGAAAATTATCTTTTGGACAGGCTTTGTTCAAATCATGAAAATTCGTACATACGTGAATCATGCCCTGTTTCTTGTTGACCAACACAGGATTTGACACCCATTGGGTCAAATGGATAGGATAGATAAAACCTGCTTTGAACAGTTTCTCTACTTCAACCTTAATAACTGTTGCTTTCCTGGGATTAACTAGATGAAGCTTCTGTCGAACTGGCTTGGCATCAGAATAAGTTGTGATTTCATGTTCAACTATTTTTGGATCAATTCCTGGAATTTGCTCGTAAGACCAGGAAACAACGTCGTGGAATTATTTAAATAAGTCTGTGTAGATTTGAATCTCTTTGGGGGAACAGTCAACTCCGAGGAAAACATTCTCCATGACACCAGGGGTTCTGGAGATATTAATCGGTATAGTTTCAGCGATAGTCGCCATATTACCCTTGGCATAAACCGCATGTGTAGCCAAGGGATTGATAGTACAAGACCTATCTTTAGTCATAGTCCAGGTGAATTCCCCTGCTTCAATTTTGCTTAACTCTGGGAGGAAGTATGATCTATGGTGGATATTGTCCCATGGTTTTTCTGGACTAGTCATTGCTTCAATGATTGCTTCGCCTAAGGGCAAGACTAAGTCTAATGAATCAGTATCAGCGAGGGAACCTTGAGCCCAAATAAGATCTAGAATCAGATCTAACTCTTGTGCAGGAGTTGGAGCGTTTAGTACGTTGCTTTTGCTGCGGACAAGGGAATGGACATACCATGGTGCCCTGTCCCTTCCAATGTGCTTGATGGGGAAGGAAGAATCCACGGATCGTTGAAGTAAGTCATGTGAAATGACAAAACTTGGAAAATCTCAACCTTATGGTGGTCTGATATGAACTTGACATAGCCTTGAGGAGGCGGGTAATCGAAAGTACCCATCAAAGGTGGCACAAACCAACCCCTACGTTGACGATGCCCGATTGAGGATTATCAATCATCGGGAGTGTGGATGCCCCCAATGAAGGGTTAGGTCGGGAGAAGGACAATTGATCAATGGTCACGATCTGGCCCTTGTGTGGAAACAATAAGACCCAGAAAACTGTAGCGACCACTACCTGCATGGCATAGTTCCAACTCCTACCTAACAAGAGATTGTAGTCAAGGGATGTGTCGACTACTTCTACCTCGACACACATGATCCTCCCTCCTAACTGCATAGCGAAAGAGGGGATGATGCCATGTGGTCAGAACGAACGCCTGTCAAAAGTGGTAAGAAGAGTAGGTGAAGAAGACAAAATGGACTGGCCAATGGCCTTCCAACACGCCAATGACATGACGTATGTCAAGGCACCCTCATCAACCACCATGTGGAAAATTGTCTGATTAAAANAAAATGCTACATGGTAAGGGAGATGAGGTTTTAATTCAGTTGTATGTAGCATGATTGTACCTGGATTAGATGTCTCGATAGATCCTAAAGAGGCTAACAAAGATTTCCTTTGGGAAGGGAAGCTTTGGAGGACCTCCAAAGTGGACATCGCACAAGGGGTTTGAGACAAATCCTCCACCACAGAATAGTTCTGGGAAGCCCTTGTGTTTAGGTTGTAAGAATATTTATTGAACACACCTTTTGGGATGAGNCGATCTGGAGAGGAAGAGATGGGATTTCATATTATTTACCTTTCTCATAGGTTCTTGGATTATTGTAGTCATGTGCTCTAGTCTATATAAAAGCATCACCTTTCATCAAATACACATTCGCGGATGCAGGATTGTTCGAAGATGGAGAGGGTCCTTGACTGCCCCCTTCCACGCTTGTAGAGGCTTGGGTTAGGTTTTTCCCATGTTGAAATGGATTCATTAACATAATAGGCTGCTACTGTGAGACAAACTTTTGGGCCTCTCCAAGCCAAGGGCACTGGTGGGTCGGGTGGTCTTTCGCGCACAGGTTACATAGATACTTCACCTTTCGTTTCTCGATGTTTCCCCTGCCAGCATTATTAGTGGGTTTCTTATCCCCCTTACCCTTCTTACGTTGTTTTTTCTTTCCATCAGGCTTCTGGGTGGCCTTTGGATTTGTTGATTGCACACTATGTACATCCAAAATTTGGGTAGGGGGAGCAGCCAAAACAGTAGTTTGGTTGGTCGTTGTGTGTTGTATAGACAATTTTTGTAATTGTTTTGTCATTTTTTCAGCGGGCTTTGTTTTTGCTGAACCTACAATACCATCGGCATGTGGTCCAGCTCTGTGTTTGGTTTTATCAAGTATGGATCGTGATGCATCTGGAAAAATCTCATACAGTAAACAAGATTGAGAATAAATTAGCTCAAGTTGTTGAGCTCTCCTGATGGCATCTTCTTCATAAAACACTCTTGACACTGCGACGTCTTTGGATAGCTGTGGGACCAAATACTTAAGGAACCACTCAAGCAGGAATGCTGGTGGGATTGGTACCTTAATAAAACTCTTTCGGCGTCTCCATTCTTGGATGTGATCAGATATATGGTATGCTTTTATCTGTTCGAAATTGGCCAACAGTTTTGTGTCAGTGTCGTATCTCACAGGTAATTGGAAAAGGTTTAGGAACGCCATTGCCAATTCCCGGAAGGAAGAATATCTCAATCAGTCGAGCTCGATGTACCATTTTGCAGCACTCCCAATGAGAGTGCGTTGAAACAATCAAAATTGTACAGAGTCATATTTCAACAAATTAGACGAGCACCAAATATGGAAGGTGGTCACATGATTCCTTGGATCTTCGTTAGGCTTGGCTTCGAACTTTGGTATGTTCGAAGGGAATTTCGTTGGCATAGGGGGCCAATGTGGATCATGATAGATGGGGTCATTCAATAACCTTGTCAAGTCTGGCAAATGTAAGGTTGCCAAGAAAGTTAGTTTTGGTTGTTGTTGATGATAACCATGGAAAAAGGGGCCTGGAGTTTGACTAGCACCAGGTTTCCAGGAAAAGTTGGGTTGTTGGTTGGGGTTCTGGTAAAAACCATGGCCATGACCAGCGTATGGATTTTGTGTTTGAGGAGACATCGACTAATTCCCAAAATACGACGTAGATGTTTTGGCGTGCATTACATTCGGAGGACTTTGGGAAGGGTTGCCCCATGTTGATCCCATGGGCATAGGTATTGCACCTTGCCCGAGGTTCCATTGGTTGTGAAAAGAATTGCCCCAGATCAGCATTCTTGGTGAGGGAACTGATCCTTGCCAAGAATTCCAAGGTCCTGATGAGGAACAAGTTCTTGGGTTTTCCCCCTATGCAGGAATAGTACCCTGCATAGGATTAGGTTGGCCATAACTGGGGTTGCCCCCAGTTAGGAACACAGCTGATGAGCAAGCGTTGTTACCAAATGCATCGAACAAATAAAATTGTGTCGACCCTACCGACATATTATGAGAAGGTGTTCCTTGACTCCCTACTCCAAGTGAACTATGGTGTTGTTTGGCCCGACAGATTGTTGGTGGGTACTGCCAAGCGAAGGGGACGAAGGAGATATATGACCTCCCCCATAAGGGAAAGAATTAAAGGGAGCTTAAGTACCCCCCNCTGTAAAGTGGAGTAGGATAGTACAGGGCTTGTACCTAAGATAGGCATCCTGTATGAGAACGAAGGGCCTGTCACACTCTGTGAAAAAGGGGCAATGGTTGTTTCCAAAGACGGGATCGAACCACTGCTCGAGGTAGAGGAAGTTGAGACCATGGTGGCTCAGACTGGCGATGGTGGTTTAGGAGGTGGAACACCCCCTGTGGTGATAGTCGTAGTGGGAATAGAAGAATTCCCAGAAGAAGTGGCAGCATTTGTTTCCATTGTTGCATGTGACACTGTCTAGTGCTCAAAAGGATAAATCTATACGATGATGGGTGCTGGAAGATCAGTGGTTGGGGTTTTGAGTGGACTGAGAGATTCCTCTCCAAGGTCTAAAATAGTGGTTCCGTCGGATATTGGTCGGGCGCAGTTTCCTGTGACCCAGTTGCTTCAAAAGACCCTTGTTGGTCTAGCTTTTGCCTTAGCGGTGGCGGGGGTGGCTCCAATGTAACCGGTGGTAGGCCAAGAAGCCTTCGTAACCAGTGGAGCTCATGATCCTCCACTATGTGAGAAGATCAAAGACACACTAGGGCCTTCTATTCGTTCAAAAACAACACACACTAGAAAAAAGTCCCTACAAGATAAAACAAGCAAAC
>SNQJ01S0036217.1:0-27898 GCA_010110895.2 Picea sitchensis
TTATAAGGCTTCGATTTGATCAAATATTATGTACTTGCAAATTAGATTTTCAACTTATGTTTTCTTCTTGATTGAGTACATTTTAACCCTTGTTGTTGACACTGATTTGATATAACATATAACTGAATTGGTTAAGTGATTTAACACATTTTCATAAGACAAAAGAGAATATTTACTAACATTATACTATGTTGTAATAAAACATTTCAAATCTTTTATATGCCTTGAAAAGTGTTCCCTACACAATGTAGCATTGCGATGTTGAAATACTTTCATATGGTATTTGTTTTCTTGGGTTTCCGTGTGAAATTGGGTTGAAAGGAAGTGATATATTACTATTGTAAATTAATATTTCACATCAGTCCTAAGGATGAAAGTTCACATGAAATAGAGATAATAAACCTTAATATTGAGGTGAAATTTCAAAAGTTGAATTAAATGCCCAATTCTTCAAATTTCTACACACATATACAAATGGAAGGAAAATTTCTCTTATTTACATTCACATCCATCAATCCCCATAGAAATTTCCATAAATGGCTCAAGAATTTGTTGATATGGATAGATATTATTGAATATGGTAAGCCAAAATGAACATGTACTCTTTCAAATAGAAATTATGTCATTTCCTATGGTTCAACATAAAAAATGGAGTGACCCAAAACCTTCATAGATTTTGTTAAAGAGGACATTGAAATCCCCTCTGAGGATGATATATCAGCCTTCACTACAGAAGAATCCTACAAGGAGAAGAACTTACCTCCTCATAAACGTCGTTTGGAGAAAGCTACTACAAAACTAAAGATTATTGTGGATCCAATGAAGGTCACAAAATCTATAGCTAATGTCAAACCCAAAATCCTCTTGTGAAAACTCATGGGTCTATATCCATTCAAGAAAACCCTCCAGTCATAAATTATGGAACAATGGAAACCAAAAGTTAGTTTCAATTTGTCTCTACCGGGTAGAAACGTTTCCTAGTTCCTCTTAATTAAACCTAGGAAATAAAAAGGATTTTTGATGGAAGACCATTGTTCCTCAAAAGGGATGGATTGTTGACATATGTAGCATTGGATAGGTACTTCCATATTGTCTTAGTGTCTAGCATGTGGAATTCATCACTAATACCTCTCAAGACATAGGAGTTTCACTTTAATAAAGTGATTATTAAAGTGAAATCCCTTTTATGATTAATGGAGTTTAATAAAGTTAAATTATTATGTTTTTGACATTAGTAACTTGATTTAATTAAATCCTATCCATTAGATATAAAGTGAAGGTGATATTTAATATCATCTCTTGATCACTTTGGAAATATAGGGATTTTGATTTAGGGTAAAATCAAGGTTATTAAAGGGATCCTAAGTGAGAGGAGTAGACAAAAATATTGAGTGAGTGATATCTCGTTGATTAAGTGATAAGAAAATTCCATCCAGGTGTGCAGGGGAAGGGGCTGAGGAAAGGAGATAATGGTAAGAAAAGAAATAACAACCAAGTGTGTTAGGGTTAGACTATTTTGTTGCATTGTATTTTAATTAGGTGTCATTATCCCATGATGGGAGCCCATATTTTATCAATAAAATCAACAATGTATTAGTTTTCCCTTCGGGGTTTTTCCAAAGGTAATTTACCTAGAAATCTCATGTGCAAGGTGTATGGTTTCATTATTTATGCTTCTACTGTAATTTTTGGCTAAATAACTCAACTGTAATTTTATTCAATAAGTGATTTATTTGGGACTAATTGTCAGGTGTTGGGTTAAGGAGAAAATTAACATGGTATCAAAGCCACAGTTCTGAAGAGGAAAACCATGTACACGAAAGTGCGATTTGCAACACATGATTTTTTTTTCTCTGCAGGTCTGTGGGGTTGAATAAAAAAAGGGAAGAGGTACAACCACCGTACAACCACTGTGAGGAATGCAACTAATGTAAGTCACATGGCCACATGGGCTATTTTGAAATATCCACTTGGAGACTGCAACATATCAAGATAAATATTTTCAGACAATAGGTGGAACAATCAAGTGAGTGTTGAGAGTCACTGCAAAGAGCAACACATGTTGGGACATAGTTAGTAGGAGAATCATAGAAGAGTTGTCAAAATACAAGTTGTGAATAAGGTTGTTGGGATGAGGATAAATAAAGAGAACTGACCACTAGAGAGAGTTGAGCACATGGAAGGAAGTAGTGGCATAGGGATACAGTAAAAAAATAAGCACTGAGTGAAGGGCACAAGCACAAGCTGGGGGAGAGGTGAAGACTGGGTGTTGAGGGGAGGATACCTTAACTACCAGAGCCTCTAGCCAAAATAGCCACAACCAAAACATTTGTTTGAGCAGGCCATCTACCATGTGTGAGGAAGCTATCTTCAAGGTAAAGTCTAGAGAAGGCTACCAAACATGCCAGTGGGCAGTCACCAGATACACTAATAGCCACCAACGCATGTCTAGAGAGACACAACAAAGGTCATAGAGCCACCCAGTAGGGTCCAAAGGGATAAGATAGATATCTAGGTAGGTATGGGTAGTGGGAAAATATCTGAGCAACCCCACATAGAGGAAATATATTCAGGTAGGATAGGGCAGTAGGTCCAAGCAGTGAGCAGTGGATCTAGGTAGTAGATTTGATTTTTTCAACAATTTTTATTTCTAGATCCAGAGATGGACACAACTAGATTGTGATTTGAGGATAGGTTGAATGAATTTTCCAACTATAATACTTTTAAGGAGAGAATCATGTTGGTGTTGATGGAGAATGAGATCTGGTAATTTTCTAATACTCAAATCACTCCTCCAACAACTTCGACACAATTGGTCATCCATAATAAAAAAGATGTGAAAGTCATGCACATAATTCTAGACGGATTAAAGGATCATTTGATCCCTCATTTATCTAGAAAGAACACTGCCATGGACATGTGTGAGGATTTGAAGGGTTTATTTTAGAGTAAAACCAAGAATCACAAAATGATGTTGATAGAGAATATCAAAGACACAAAGATAACATGATCAGACACGGTGGAAAGATATCTCACCTGGATCCGACAAGTTTGAGATGAATTGAATGCAATCAGGGAGAAAATTGATGATTTAGAATTGGTGAGGATGTAATTTAAAGGATTTATGAAGCACTAGACACCATTCGTCAAAAGGATCATGGAACATGAGAAAATCCATAATTGGACGAGTTTTTGGAATGAATTTACATAGGAATAAATTCTAGATAAAGATCTGAATCGAGACCGGTGCAATATTGATGATTAGAACCTTTCTCTTACTATCCAAGAAAAGAATGGAAAGTTTAAGAAGAATACCAGTGGAGAGTCTATGCCAAGATGTTAGGGAACCCTTGATTGGATGGTAGGATCACCCAACGTTCTCAGTGCTCCATGACACTGGGACTGTTCAACTCGACAAAAAAGACACACCAGTTTACTTGGCCTAGATTATGTCTTACTTATTCATTTCATTTATTACTTATTCATTATGTGTTTTTATTATACTTAACCAATACAATAAGTAAAGAAAAACCATACAGTAACAAAAACAAATGTGCAAGTGGGTGACCAAACCGACCTAACACCCAAATTCTTAATACAAAAAAATAGTGTGTTGAGCCATGCTCATGCTGCACACAAAGAAAGTTTACAAAGGGAGCTTATGCTCAGGTTACATAAATAACCTATGTGAAAACCCAAATACTCTTCTTCGATGAGTCAACATATGTGTCTTTCCTTTGTTTCCTCTGTCAAAATTCTGAACGAAATCTCTCTCCGACATGCTTCATCTCTTGCAAATCTTGCTTCCTTTGCCTCATAATGGTGTGACCTACAACACATAGCTTCACCACCAAAATCCTTCCATCTAGCAGTTTCCTTAGCCAGAAACGATCACCCTCTATACTCCTCGATGCAAACTCCACAAGGTGGCTCAAGTCACTCATCAAGGTTTACTTGACCCCTTGGGAGGAGTTCTCCCTCTTCTACCTCAGATTCTTCCTAAGAATCCCAATTCTACAATTGTGAAGAATGTGTGACTTTTTCCCGCCTCCTTTGTTTTGTCCTCTCCCTTGCATATATAGGCACTAAAATCTCCTAAGTGGTGTGTCTCTTTTCCTTGGAGTGGATGCAACTTTTCATGATTTTCCAATTTCATTTTTGGGCCAACATTAGTCTAAGTGGGTGTGAGTCCCTTGCATGAGTTGATCAACTCACTCAAGCATGTCCACTTTGCCCAAGTCATGCCTTGACCTATCATTCACCTCTTCACTGGCTAGTGTCTATCACATGTTTTATTGGTTGTTGATCTTGGTCTCTCTCTTCGACGCATCGATCACCCGAGCTCACCTATTCTTGAGATTTCTCTCTGTCTTTCCCAACCGACACTCTGACCAAGATGTCTCTTTGATGGGGTGCCCAATTCTTTGATGGAGCACCCACCTTATTCTTTTGTTTTCTCCAATAAATATTTGGTGGAATCATTCCTTGGCATAGAGCACACACAAGAATCCCCAACTCCATCATAGAAGAATACTCTTGCCTCCTTAGTTGAATCAAGCACTCTGTCTACCTAATTCATTCATCATGGTATGTGGTGGAGGAGCGCGTGCTTAAGATATATTCCCTATGCCTTACATCCTCCCCCACTTCAATTCATTTCCATCCTGATAACATCCACATAAATTTGCCATCCCCAAGTATTCCTGAAATCATGCCTCCATCTCAACTGTTGTTGGAAACCCTAATTTTTGTATCGAAATGAAAACTCCAAATTATGACTTAGTGGAAACTTCAAGTTTCTTGTGAAGTGGAAACCCAAAATTTCCATAACACCTATGATTAATATGAAACATCATGAAACCATACACACTAGCTAAAGTTTTCATGCAACTAACCTGCCTCTCCCCGACTTTGTCTGCAATGTATTCCAAGCTTCATTCACTATTCTGAGGATCACTCTCTACTCCGTTGTGATCACAACCATTGTTGCAACCCAAATCAGAATATGAAAAATCTCTAAGTGTTGAACTGTCATGTTCAATTGTTGTTCCCATACTCCAACTAAAATTTTTCATGTCTCCATATGCGGTTGCAACTCCCACGTTTTGAACAAGTTGGGTAGCTAAACCAACTTTGCATTCAATTCGTGAGTGTGTTGTCACACAACTAAACATAATCATTTATTTCTAACTTCCATCGCATGCTCAACCCAAAAACACCAAGGCAATATTTTACTTTCCTCCTTACTGTTGTCTTTGTCCAACTCTGTCAAGAAGTTCCTCCACAACACCCAAGTATTGCATGAATGAATCACTATACATCTTAATTCTGACCCATTCACTATGTCACTACACACTAGCTCGTCCAAGTGCCGAATAAGTTGGATGGCCAATCCAACCACCTTCACCTGCATGATGGTACACCTCCATGTCAAATTGATCTCCTCCATACAAAACTTTACCCATCCATAAAATAAATTTCCACGAAAAACTCCCTTGCCTTGTCATGCCACGATATCACTCCAAAACGAAGTCTTCCTTCTAACTTCCTAACTTCATCAACTACTGTAACTGCAAAATATACTTCCACTTCTTACCATTTTTGAAACCATCTCATGTCACATCATATATATTTGAAAATTCAAGGAAATCACCACATTTCTACCACCCATGTGACCAACCAAATTCACTCTCTTCACTCATACCACAAATTGTAGGATCCCCGGGTCTGTCCCATCGCTATTGCAATGATTCCTTCCATGGAACCATGGTTCACTGATGAGTCTACCCAATTCAAGTGTGAGACTAGATTGATTGGTAAATCTCCCATCTTCTTCGTCACTTTCATATGAAATGTCCCAAGTCCACAAGTCTCGCACATCCAACAACCACCTCCACACTAATTCTTCATTCATGTTTCATTTCAACCTGTCTGTGTGATTTTATGATCTATATAAGTAAAAAAATGCCTCCATTGGTCTTCCAACATATTGTCCAAAGTGCTCCAAGGTAAATGAATCACACAACTCCCGTTCGTATTTTGGAACAAACCAACTTGTTTCTTCCCCAAGTCATTTCCTTCTTTGGATTCCTATTTCAACGCTCAAGTCATCACACAATGACTCAAATAAAATATGGCTAAGGCATCCATGCTCCAAAGAATCTCATCTAAACTCCTCTCAAATGAAACACACATCTCATTGTCTTCTTCATCACAATGATCCCTTTAATGCACTTCATAAAATAGTTAGACATCAATCCAACTTGTCCCCATCTCTATAACCAAATATACCTAATTCCACTTCTTGAACTTGGCCAAGTAGATTTCCCCAAGTCCTCATCCACATATGCCCCCATCAGGGCACTCTAAAATACTCTGTGACTCCAAGAAAGGTCGCAAAACTCTCCCAAGTCTATGATGGAAATAGGTCTCCCTTGTCTTCAATAAAGTCTCCCCATTCTCCCTCCAAAGGAATTAACAAAACAATCTAGATTCTGCCAAGAAATTGAAACAATCATAATTTTTCATGACATATTCGACAACCCATGGCTCAAGTCTTCTTACTGTCATAGTTTTCACTGCTTCCATTATTGTTATATTCTTTCTTTCTTCTACACCATTTTGTTGAGGATTATAGGGAGTGGTGAACTCCCTCTTAATCCTTGCATCTCTGCAAAATCTTACAAATTATTTTGAGGTGTATTCTCCTCCATTATCTGACCTGAGTATCTTGATTTTTCTTTCATAGAGATTTTCTATCAAGGCTTTGAATTCCTTGAATTTTTCGAATACCTCATCTTTTGATTTCAATAAATAAACCCAAGTATTTCAAGAATAATCATCAATAAATGACACATAGTATACATACCCACTAAGAGAGGTTGATGGCATTGGTCCACATACATCTAAGTGGATGAGCTCCAATATTCCTTCGACTTTACTGTCTCTCTTTGAGAAAGGATTCCTTATGTTCTTTCCTTATGCACATCCCTTGCACACACCTTCATGATCAACCTTGAATTATGATAGACCTATAACTACCTTGCTTACATATGGTAAGTATTTTTAGTTGATGTGAGATATTCTTCTATGCCAAAGTTCACAAGGACTCTCAGTGGAGTGAGTCAAGGCTGAATCTGAGTCACCTTTTAACTTATACAAGCCACCTTCTTCTATTCCAATGAAAATTTCATCTTCTATGGTTTTTCCTTTAGGCCACATAAGAACTTCACCATCTATGAATGCAACCAAAAAAAATTTCTCATCTAAAGATGAGATAGAAAGTAATTTCTTTTTCAAACTTGGTACACAAAGTACATCCTTCATTCTCATCCGGGTCCCTGAATCAAGTTTGTAGGTGGATTATCCCACTCCTTTGATAGGGTACTAGTAATCATATTCGAGTGTAAGTTTCTTGGGAAAGTTACTTTCTATAAGGCTAGAGAGAATGTCTCTCTGACCTGTCATGTGATTAGAGGAACCATTGTCTATGAGACAAGTATCCTCTCCAAGTGTCACAGATCCTGAGAGGGAAGAAAATAAAACATAATATTCAATCTCTTCTTTGGTCATCTTCGTGGGTTTCTCATCATCTTCAACTGCATGGGAATGATGTATTTTGTTATGTCTCTTATTATATTCTTTCCTTATGGAAGGAAAATTCTTAGAAATATGTCCCATATTATCACAATGATAACATTAATAAGAGGAGACATCTTTTTCTCTTCTTTGACCCTTCTGATATTTCTGGAATCTCCTTGGAGGGTGAGGTTCTTTATGGAAGTGGGTGAATCTTTTTGGGGAGTGAGATTCCTTATGGAGGTGGGTCCCCTTTTGGAAATGAGACCTTTTCTTTCCTCCTTTAGCATGAGGATATAGGGCTTGGTCTTCATCCCTTAATAGTACTGCTTCTCGGATGGCTACTCTTGCTTCTTCTTGAACACATTCTTCCCAAAGACTATCAAATTGGATTTTCTCCTTTCTTGCATATATAGTTTGGATGAAGGAATCCCAAGGTATTGTTAGATAATTAAGGGTTGTCATCATGATTTCATCTTAATCCAAGTTGTATATAATTTCTTCTAACTATTATTTGAAATGAGTAACCCTAGAGAAATAGTCTTGAATTGTTTCTCCTTTCTGCATCTTTGTATTCTTGAGTTGGGTCCTCAAGTTCATCTTCATGTTGATGTTCTTTACTTCATACATTCTGGTTAGGGCATCAAACATTTATTTAGTAGTTTTCCTAGAAGACACTTGAGGGATACCATGATATTTAATAGAGTTTGCAATGATCCTTTTAGCCCTAACCATATCCTTCTTGTACTTTTCTTTGGTTGCATCTTCTTCGAGTTACGATACATTTTATTTTATGAATTTTTCAAGGTCATTCTCTTCAAAAATGAGTGCAATATTGTACTTCAAGGAACAAAAGTTTTCCACACCTTCTAACTTGTCAACAAGCTTGGTGTTTGCATACATCTTGACCTAGATCTAGGAAAATGACCAGAAAATGAAAGTGCTCAGAAAATGATTTTGAACTTACCAGGAGATGTGTTGGGCTGAGGCGAGTAGGTCGGAGCTGTTTGTTTTCAGAAAATCCAAATTTTACCCCTTGAAACTGGACCTGCACAAATCTAGACTCATACTTCTAGTACTGGTTATGGTTTCCTGGTTTCTGGTACCAGTCAAAACTAGGGTTTGACTTTACGGAGGCTTTGGCCATTGAAATTTTTTTCTCAAGCTACCAAGTGATGCGCTAGACTAGGGATCACTTCCCTAGATAGGTTTTACACATAAAATATTCTCCACTAAAAATCCCTAATTTCCTTGTATGATAACAATGGCGTTTTTAGATACCCAGTGAAAGGTGCTCTATTCAATCAGCTCTGAAACCATGTTAAATTTAGAGTTTTTATTAATTTGTTTTCAATTTACTAGAGCATAAAAACATAAGTAGGATCATTGAAAGAAACACGATCACAAGGTACAAAACATTTTATCCTGGGAAACCCTCATGTGGGTAAAACCTGAGCAAAAATTCCTCAATAATAGATTTACAATACAATGTCAAGACTAAAGACCAAAACAATAAAGAATATCCAACACTAAGCATGAACCTCTCTTCTCCTTCTTGTAACTGCATCTACCTCCAAAATATGTGCACTTGTTGAGTGACTGAGTGAGTGAATGAATGAGGCTCCATCCTCACTTATTTATACTAGTTGAGGGTGTTATCGGGAAAATTGTTAAGTGAGAACACAAATCAATCCCCCTAGATTCACTATGAAACTAGAAAAAAAAGAAGACGGTGCACTACTCTTTCCTTATATTTCAATTATCAAATGAGAAATGGATCTAGAACATACCTTTTAAATATCGAATATCCGACTTCGCCAATGCAATCCAATATATGTCGTAAGGCTTATGGAGAAATATATGAAAAGGAACACAAGCCAAGGAAGACAAGAATAATAGAGCCTACTTGATATGAAACTATCTATGTGGTCAAGGAATCATACAATATGGACAAATAAGATTCATATAGGAAATAAAAGTGCATCTGTATTAAATAATAGGAAAAGAGATTACAACCAAATCCTTGATGTCGTAAGTTCCCTTCCAACTGTCCCTCATTTCCCACACACTTCTAATCCATGGATTCTAAGACTGTAGATCTGATAGCTACTCACAATCTATCTTGAAAAAGAAAGGCTCCAAGCCAAGATAGGCCCAAAAACTCCAAGCTACAAAAATTACTCAAACCCAATCAAACTAAATTTCCCAAGCTAACTTTCTCCATGAGAGCTCCTCTCCTTTTATAAGATGAAGAGGATAAGGTGAGGAGGCTAGGATGATCCCACTAAATCATAAAAGCAAGTAATATCCAAACCAATTGGAGGCCACCTCACCATATAAGCTTCTCCTTCTAGAAGCATCGAGAAGATGCTCGTTTTTCCCACGTACAAAAATTTTCACACCCCTAGAACTGAACAGAGTGTGACAACATCGCAAGCCAAGTATAATACATCATGTGATGATATGGGATCGTCGCACCCCTAGAACTAGACAAGGTGCGACGATCCTCCTTATTAGGGTTTTTACAAAGGAAAATATGATTTCATCTCTCAAGTAAAGTTCTTCTCCCTTCTTTCTTCAAGAATTCAAGACATTGATCCTTTTAAAGACAACATATAGGTTTACATCATTAAAATTCATAACGGTGATGAAAATAATTTGTAACATAGAGCCCCCCAAAGTATGAAGTTAGAACATAGTGATAGCTGAAATACTTTGTCGAGTGTGTGTGGGGAACAAGGAACAGGCCGGTCGGAAACCTTCCAACAAATAAGGAAATACAATATAATAATATATCATCACTGAGGTAGGCATTCCCATAATCACAATACAAATTACTCAAAGAATAAATTTCGACATGTGAAGATTCATGTCAAGTAAAACATGTCATGGCCACCAAACACATGCTGTGGATCCATGCCAATATGACTCAAATATGAACATAGCCACCAAAAATACACTGAGGATCTATGTGTTAAAGACTCAAATTTGAACATAGCCACGAGACATACATTATGTATCTATGCACCAATACAATCTGAATATACTCCAATGCAACCTGAATTTGTCATAAAATATCCAGGGTCTTCATCTCCACCACTCTATAGTATGAATCTAACCATGTGAATACATGTGCTGAAGTCGAACATGGTAAGAACCACTTGATTACCGGTCATTAGTGTATACCGTTAAAAAGTGTGAGGGAAATCACCGTTAATGTAAATGAATCCCAAGGTACACCAGTACAATACAAGGGGTGCGAATTAATGAGCTGAAGTCGAACACTCAACGAAATCTCCTGATCATGGGTCAATAATGAAAACCCATTGTCGAAAGCGAGGAAACCTGCCATTGAGGCATGCAGGTTCCAAGGTACCAATTAGTTTCTAATTATAATTCCTGGATAATAAGATGAAGTCGACAGGAAACTACTTGTCACAGGAGGGCCTTAATGTATCCCCCATCAATGACACGAAATGAGTAACAATATTTGAAGTAGATCAGAGTAACAAGTGATTCAGGACTGACTCAAGGATGGCCAATGCAGTAGAAGACTTAAGGACTGCAGAAATGGTCGATGCAATAGAAGGATTTCTAGGTTGAATTTCTTTTTGAACATTTTAACGGCATGACAACTGTCTTAGAAACAATGATTCAACAACAGGGATCACAGACCAATTTGTAATCTTATAAAGGATTATGATGAAGAGACAAGTGGATTTTTCAACCTAAACACAAAGCGAGTGAAAGGGTGTCATGCTAAAAAGAGACTCTTCCATGGAATACAGGTTTAGATACATTTCTTTCCCATTTTTTCCCCCACCATCTCTGGCGAGTACCTCTTTATTTTTACACAATCTTGAGGAGGATGACATATGCTTGAACTGTAAGCTCATCCTTCATATGAGTCCCTCGGAGTATGTTTAACGAACCCTAGGAAGGAGTGGTTCAGTTCCATATGGGCCTTTCGATGTTTGTTTTACGATTCCAAAGAAAGAAAACTCATGGGTTTTTCATGTTTAGGAGTCTGAAAAACACTTAAAGAAAACTCCAAAATGTCCTTTTTCATAAAGTAGTTTGATGAGACCAAAAAATATATAAAATACCACTCAATAGAAGTTTTCTTCAAATTCTTTAATGAGCGTAAAAAGAACAAGATAGCTCATCCATATTTTCATATTTAGAGAGTCTGAAAAGAGCTTAAAGGGAACTCCGGGGAGTTCCTTTTTCGTATAACCTTTACGAGTTTGAAAAATTGATAAAATTTTACTCAGTTACATTCTCATGTATCTACGAGCATGAGAAAGAACAAAGGCTATGCTTGGGATTGTTTTCATTTTCACACAATCTTAAAACAAAACAAAACTATGCTTCAGATAGATTTTGTTTTTACACAAGCTTAAAACTAGCCAAAACTATGCTTGGACCTGGTTTCATNTTTTTACACAATCTTGAACCAGAGGAAACTATGCTTGAGGTAGTTGGTTTCATTTTTACACTATCATGAACCAAAGTAAAAACTATGCTTGCGACTTCCCAATGCATGGTTCATGAATTTGCATGGTTGGTACCTATCCCCTAGCTTAAGAAGCTAGTGGCTCAACTTCAGCATGAATTCCAGGGGCTAGAGGCATTTCCCCCTAAGCTTCATTTCATCCAACTACAAAGGTGGATGAAAAGAGGCTTCAAATAATAGACGTTGGACTTGACTCAAATAGAGAGGGGGAAGAATCTATTTTATTTTTTAATGAACTTGACATAGGAATAAGAACTATGCTGGAGAATCAAGGTCCAATCCCCAGACCTCTGTTTCATTTTTTAATGAGCTCGACACAGTAAAAGAACTATGCTTGTAAGCTCTATTTCATTTTTTACCGAGGTTGCTACAGAAATGCGAAAACTATCCTCACAACTGGTTTCATTTTTTAATGAGCTTGAAATCATAAAACCATGCTCAAAGCTGGTTTCATTTTTTAACGAGCATGAAATAAGAAAACCATTCTCAAAGTTGATTTCATCTTTTAATGAGCTTGAAATCAGAAAACCATGCTCAAAGCTAGTTTCATTTTTTAATGAGCTTGAAATCAGAAAGCCATGCTCAACTTCTCTTCTTGATCATGGCTTCGAAGAGGACAATTCTCTGTAAGGACACCATGTCAAGGAACAAAACTCAGTCATGGATTCCAAGAGATCTTCCCTTGATGGAAGAACCACACTCTGGAAAGACACCATGTCGAGGGTTGCAATGAGGGTAAGGAGATCAGGCTCCAATAGACCTATCGAAGAGATCACCATGTCAACTACCAGATCTAAGTCATAAGAGTTTGAGCATACAATGAGAGGCTCATCTGCATTAGTAGTTGAAGGCATGGGATACAATGCCACATAATTGACCTATGGTGGGGGAAATATCGCCTGCATATAATAACCGTTTAGGGAGGTCATTGAGTTGATGGTCAAGTCAGGGCCAATGAATGAAAGTTGATCAATAGTCACAATTCTTCCATCATGAGGGAAACATATCACATGAAAAAGAGTGGACACAATAACTTTCATCGCATAGACATAATATCACCCAAGGAGTAGAGTGAAATCCAAGGGGTCTTGGACTACGATGACGTCAATAAAGACATTTTTCCCTCCCAAAGTTACAGGAAACCGAGGAAGGTTCCCTAAAGGTTGACTGGTTCTTCTATTAAAAGCTAACAAATTCTGCATAACTGGTGCAAGCTGAGGACAACCCAAATATTACCAAGTAATAGAGGAAAAAATACTAATGAACGCACCTTCATCTATCAACGTCTGAGGAACATCCCGACCACAAACCTATACTATAATATGGAAAGGAATGTGAGAGGGAAGACGAGGTCGAGCTAGTGCACCCCAATAAAAAAGGATGGCCTCGTTACTTGGAGGGTGTTCCACAGGAGAAGGAGGAATGCCCCCCAGCACGATAGAGTTTGTATTAACGAGAAAAATGTGGGAAGTATTGGGTTTACTCTCGAGAAGGAGATTAGGATCGACTGATGAAAAGATCAAATCGACCACTTGGGTTGCATTCTCCGAGGGGAGAATGGGGTTGACAGATGGAAATAGATTGATCGCTTGGGTTTCACTCTTTGGTAGGAGAGTGGGATTGACGGAGGATGGGATCAAATAAACCACTTTATCAATTGGTTTAGCTAAGTATGTGACCATATTGAATACATGATTAACCAGACTAACCAATGAAGGGATCGGATTGATCATTCCATCAACTAAAGGTGGGTCCATAGTAAGCTTGTGATAATAAGATGGAAGTTGAGGCTAGGAAATGGTCATGTATTCCATTAATTTTGAGGCTTCGCCCATACGAGGGAAAAGGTGAGTTTGATGACTCCCTCCAGATAACATACACGGGAACTTGACTCTACTTTTCTTCTTCCCAACGGTATCCTGACTAGTTGATGATAGGTCATCAACATGTTGTTCAGAGGCTGGCAACATGGGTTGGTGGGGGTGTGTAGACCATGATTCTATAACATTGGATAGACCAAGGAAATCCTTAAGAATATGGCCAACCTTACAAATCTTGTAAGGGTACTTGGGCTTACGGCTTGTTTGGGTGATACTGGAATCATCAACACTCCTTGAACGATTAAGAATAATTGGTTTCTTTCCAACATGTTCGACAGTGGTTGGAATTTTGTAACCTTGCTTATTTTTATTCTTCTTAATCTTCCTTCTCTTCTTCTTCTTATTCACCAGGTTACTATCCTCTGAGATTTCACTCAGTGAATAAGATGAAACGGAAGAAGACCCTGCAAGTGAAGAAGATGAAGGAGATCTTATTGGTGAAGAAGGTGAAGGATCAACATGAGGTTGATGTTCTTGGGGGGAGCTGCTTAAAACCGAAGCACTTGTTGCATTCAAGATTACCTGTGTGGAAAACAACCATACTGGTAATCCAATTGTGAGACCTGGAAGGATGAAAGTAGCAATATGAGGAGGAGAAATGTTTCTGTAAGAAGAAAAAAAAAAGGTTCCCCTGGAAAAGGGGTTCTCTCATTGGTCATTCTGGGAACTAGCACCATGAAATAAAGATCCAACCTAGAGTATTCTAGGGAAAACAAATAGCACACGCTAAAAATATAGGAAGCAAACAAGCAAACAAAACCTTCATACAATGAACACACTAGTTGGTGATGAAATCCAACATCACGGGAACAATGTAAGAAGAGGATGAGATAGAGTGGGTGGAAAAGTTACATTGATGACCTGCTTAATGAACTTACACCTTGGTGCAAGCTCCCACACATAATCGTGGGTATACCCTCCAAGGAGCCCAAGTGAGTTTGGCCAACGTTGCTTCTAGGTACCGTGAAGACTTTCCCCTCCACATTCACCTCATGTAAAGACCCTAAAGAGATAGGCCACTAAGGTTACCAATTACTACAATAATGCCTAGGGAAAATAGTCAAAAGTTTGATCCATGAGCAAAGGAAAGTTATTTAGCCCGAAATCAACTCAAAAGGATTCCACTCATAATGGTGGGTATACCTAAAAGTGACCCCCAATAATACGCGAAATCTCTACACCAAGACCGAAAAACAAGGGTGAGTAATTCTGCCAGTCTTAATGCGACCTCAGGTTTGACCCTTGTGTTAAAAGGGCTTCCCAGGACAAAATGTACCAAGTGGATTTAACTCTCCCTATCACAAGATAATATGTTTATTTGCAGCTCTGGAAAGTTAACTTTCACACCTATTCCAAAGCTCTACAACTAATATAATGTAGGTTTGCTACCAGAAAATATAAAAAATGTCTAATCAATTTTTATAAGCGCTTTATTTTAAGGTTGTTGTTTACTAAAGAGAAAAATGGCATGGACTAAATGGTGTTTTGACCGACTCTAAACAATGCAAAGAAATGAGAATGCAAATATTTCACTTAGATGAAAGCTATACTACGAGAAGGAGAAAACGTTTATCATTCCCAGATGCACAATGTCCCAAAAATTTATTAACCTCATCAATATCAATATCTTCAATAAATGAGCCAAAGAGATTGTACACCAATACACGATTCTTGCCCCCCCCTAATCATTCAATAATTGAAGATTAAAAAAGACAAAAACCATGCAATTTCGCTACTTCAAATGCAAAGATGCCCCCAATCTAATGCAAAGCAAGAAAATACAATTTGTGTTTCAAAGATAGATAAAAGAAGATTCAAATCTATCAAGTAGACTATAATCAGACACAACAAATCACCCCAAAACCATATCTAAGATATTGACTAGAAAAACCGTCAAAAAACATTTTTTTTTCATAATTGTCGCAGGCTATAGACTAACACAGTGAAACAATCCTTGATCGTCGCAGACTAGAGAAAAAATACAGTGCGATGACATCGCACTATTTCAAGAAGGAAGGATGCATCAATACTAGATTGTCTCATTATCTCTCAAAGTAGGGTGCTACAATCAAAGACAAATGGAAAAAAGAAAAAGAAAAAAAGTTTTTCCAGTGAAGTTTAATAGTCAGAGAGTCAAGTTGGATCTCCTAGTGACTCAGAAAACAAAACCTAGGAAATCTAAGCAAGAAATCAAGACAAACTAGGAAAACAATATGTTCCCCAGTATGGTCGCCAATTTTTTAATCGGGCAAATTGTTAAGTGCGGACACAAATCAATCCCCCTAGCTTCACTACAAAACTAGAACAAAACAATATAGTACACTACTCTTTAATTAGATTTCAATTATCAAATGAGAAATGGATCTAGAACATACCTTTTAAATATCGAAATTCTGACTTCGTCAATGCAATCCAAGATCCGTCATAAGTCTTATGGAGAAATATTTGCAAAGGAATGCAATCCAACTAAGACAAGAATAATCGAGCCTACTTGATATGAAACTATGTATGTGATCAAGGAATCATACAATATGGACTAATAAGATTCATATAGGAAAGAAAAGTGCATTTGTATTAAATAATAGGAAAAGAGATTACAGCCAAAGACTTGATGTCATAAGGTCCCTTCCAACCTTCCCTCGTTTCCCACACACTTCTAATCCATGTATTCTGAGACTGTAGATCTAATGGATACCCACAATCTATCTTGACAAAGCAAAGCTCCAAGCCAACATAGGCCCAAAAACGCCAAGCTACAAAAATTACTCAAACCCAATCAAGCCAAATTTCCCAAGCTAACTTTCTCCGTGAGAGATCCTCTCCTTTTATAAGTTGAATAGGATAATGTGAGGAGGTTAGGATGATCCCACTAAATCAAAAAAGTGAGTAAGATCCAAACCAATCAGAGGCCACCTAACCATAGAAGCTTCTCCTTCTAGAAGCATCGAGAAGATGCTCATTTTTCCCACGTACAAAAATCATTGGACCCCTAGAACTGAACAGAGTGTGACGACATCACAATATAGGTATAGAACAACATGTGATGATCTGGGATCGTCACACCCCTCGAATTGGATAGGGCGTGATGATCCTCCTTACTAGGGTTTTTACAAAGGAAAATATGATTTCATCTCTCAAGTAAAGTTCTTCTCCCTTCTTTCTTTAGGAATTCAGGCCACTGATCCTTCAGAAGATAACAAATAGGTTTACATCATTAACATTCATAAGGGTGACAAAAATAATGTGTAACAGAGGGGGCGCTAGGGTTATGTCTCTTCACCAATCACTGTCGATTTCTTCCAATAGTGGTTAAAACCAATTTAATAAACCCTAGGGACCAACTTCCCAAATACCACTATATGAATATGGTTTGACCAATCCACAAGAGGGGATTTGGTCTTATACAATACTCGATATGATCAATCCACAAAAGGGGATATGATATGTATAAAAATAACTCAATTATAATTAGAATATTCTTCACAATTACAATATTTCAACAATACCATAGCGCCGAATATGGGATATATTTGTTGGTTGTATTATTCATGTGTTTTCAATGTAGTTTTAATTTTTGAATCTTAGATTATTCTCGTTTATTAAATTTCATTTTCATTTAATCCATATTTTCTCCCCCTAATACATAAACATTTGAAAGGTTTCTTGGACAATGACAATGGATATGTTAGAAATAATGAAAAGAGGTTTTACATGGCATTCATGAGATGATTATGGGAAATCTTTTGGATTTTGGAACATAGTTGATGATGGAGTTTTTATTGTTCTAAAAATGTGACATTAATCTCCTTGACATTTGTTTCACTTTCCATACATTACACAACCCCTCACAATCCCAATTACATTGAAATTCCCATGTTTTAATAGTAATCAGTTGTATGAAATGGTGAATTATTTCAAGCAAGAGATTAAAGTTTGTGTTGAGAGTTATCCTTTTCCCCTTTTATCCCCAATTTCTTGCATGTTTGTTTGTTGATCAAGTCAAATCTATTTATATAACTATGTTAATGCAATGGTATTTGATGTTTCAATTGATATTGTATGTATACTCTAACTTAGACTCATACTTTATAGATGATATTTTTCAATAGAGGAATCCATGGTAGAGGAAACAAAGGTAGCTGAAGAATACCATATGATTTTTGACAAGGGAGAAACAAAAGGCTTCGATTTTCAATTCATTCTGATGTTAATTCATAAGAGTTTAATTAACTCTTATAGACTAGCTTCTTAAACTTATCTGGGAAAAGAGACTTCCAACCTCCTCATCCACATGGACAACCACCTTTTCACTCCCATATCAGTATCTCTAGCATAACAGTTGATCCACATGTGTCTTTACCACTTGAAGTCTCAATCAATGATGTATGTAATGATATTGCACATCCTTCTTTCCCTTGTGTTGTAGGATGGCCACAAATTTCTTTATCGTTTCCACCACCACATCCTACTAAGAAATATGATAAACCCATTGTTTGTATTGCTTCACATGCATTACCAAAAACTTTCAAAGCCCAAGAACTACAAATTTGCAAAGGAAAATGACCTGCCCATTCTATTGACTCCAACCAATCTCAAGCATCCTCACACTCCATCACTTCACATTCACAACACCCTTGACATGAGGATGGACACACCCATTTTGAAGAAATGCATCCAAAAGAATCAATAGTTAAAGGTAAAATTCCTTTTAAGACAAATTCACAAATGCCCAAGGTAATAGAATCAAAGGAAAGTGAACAAAGGCAAACTGCCTCACACAAAAAAATCCGATTTCTGCTTTTATGATGTTATTTATTTTGGCTTCACTGCTGGATAGTCACTCATATTTTGGACAATAGTTGTTTTAGACAGTATATATACTATATTTATTTTGAATAGTAGTATAGTTTTGAAAACTTGTTGACTTATTCAATTTTAGGCATGTATGAGCATATGTACTTAATATTTGGGAGTCACAAGTGTGTTTTGAAATATTTTCTGAGAGATAATTGGGATATATGTTTCTTATAAAGTTTTGATGACATTGATTCATTTTTATTGATGGAGGAACAAGGGGATATTTCGAAAATTAAACAAGAGATTTGTTTTTTTTTTCTAAATATGGTGGATTTTTATTAATAGAAAAAGGTGTGGCCTATACCATATAGTACAAAAAAGAGTTAAAAAAACCACAAATCCAACTCTATAAGAGCTTCTATAAGCCAAATGATTATCCTCCAACTATTACTTCTCCAAATCCTAATACTATTTATAAGCTTGACAATATAGATTTGATAGTATATACCATTTATACAGACTAATAAACAAAAATAACTTTAATCATTATTGACTTGTTTTGGAACAAAGTAATTATCTTTTTTATCTTGGTCCTCAGCGAATTTCACATGTGCATTCAGGTCCAGAAAATTCCTCACGTCAGTTGCTTCCCCTCCTATATTCTTGTCTACCAAACTTGAATTACCAGGTTCCTCATTCCTCTAAGCTATCTGTATTTGGAGAGAGACCAACTAATTGTGCAAGAAGACCACTTCATCCTAAAGCTAGCCAATAAGAACACAATGTTGAACAAGAGTAGCAAAGGTGAATGATGTTGTAGAATTGAGTGAAATGACCCTGATAGTTAATCTTTTCATTTCCTCTATATTGTTGGCCTCCATTTCCACATCCAAGTTTTCAAATCAATGCTTTTTATCCATAGTATTTCCTTTTTCAAAGAGAATTCATTGAGGATTGAATTGAATGTTGTACATGGGATACTTAAGCACATTAATCATCCAAACACGACTTGTTGCAAAGCTCCTACTAGTACTTTTCTCCACTCCACCATAATTATCCATAGGATTGTAACCACCAATTACTAAATCAGAACCCAATCTCTCAAAAGACACCCAGAGGCTATCTAGTGGCCCAACCTAGTAGAGCGTCAAGGAACCTAGGTATTTCAAAGACAAACTAGCTGACCAAGATTTTACAACTTCATAATAAAACTTAATTCTATATAAACTCAACTAACTATAAGTTCGACATACCTGCATATCAATAACATGATTATCGCCCACAATATGGCCATGCATCATCAAGATATTGTTGACGATGCCTTCCATAGTTAGGTTGAAGATAAGTACTTTGACGTGATTTCCACCTTCCTCCATAATCACCATATGCCTCCCCTACTTCAGAGCCATCAAATTAGGAACTAATTTGATCCCAATTCGTGCATACCTCCTTCATCTAAAGATCCATCCATGAACTAATAGATATAACCCATTAATGTTGTTCATTTCACTCAAACTCATTACCGATATGACCAAAGGATATAATGTGCATTCCCCTTCCATGCAAATGAAGGAACCTACCATGTTTCGTGGGATCAAGAAACATCTAGAAGCAAGCATGGCTACGGGGGGGGTAAATCACACATATCACTCCATTCACACCCATATGACCAGGGGCTAACCCAATGTCCTTATTTTCTAAGGCATCAACTACTTTGTTATGATGTCTAAAAGTATGGTAGAATTGAGCCTTAAAACTTTGCAAAGAAAATCTAATGTGATTCACTAGATTGTTTAGGCCTATATCTCTTGTCTCTCAGGGAGGAGGCCTTAATAAAATAACAAATTGTATTTTTGGAGTATCCAACTATATTTAGGGCATCGACTTGTCTATGCTTTTCTAATTGTAAACCAATGAAAAGAGCATGTGTATATGCTTTGTTATTGGTGGTGATCCATAGATTCTAATAATACTCCAATACTTGTTTTCCTCTAGTGTCAAAGAGAACCCCTCCCACACCTGCCTCCCTGAAAAATTAAACAAAAACGTTTTTAGGGGGTCCCCACATATTACTTAATATTTATTACACCCTTATCATTATTTATTAATATCTTATTATTATTTATCTCTATTTAACTAAAAGTAGTTGATACTACTCAAAACAACTTTTGGAGAATAAAAGGAGAATTGAAGGGAGAAGAAAAAGAGAGAGAGATAGAGGCACAAACTGTGATAAGGTTATCTCTTTCTCTATAATGATATTACATTAATACTTCATTCATTTATGAAATACTTATAATCTAAGAATTTCTTGTTGATAGTAGGGTCTTACTAAAGGTGGCAATAAGGAGGACCAAGAAGCATTTGGTTATTGACATGCTTTATAAGGTTGATCATATGTTTCTGATAGTTTGTAAATTATTATTAGATTTCCAAATTGATTTTTAGTGCTAATTAGGAATTTTGTGCAAAGTCAAGGCAGTGGAAAATCACTTGATGGTTTTGAGGTCTCATTTTGGACTATATGTGTGATCTTATTTCATGTTTTATATTTTTATAATTTTTTATTAAATATGTTATGTTTTCGGATATAAATGTTTTTGTTTCTTTATAATAACACAACATAAAAGACAACATTTATCTTAAGAACATATTTCTTGAAGATTAATTCATATTTTGAAAAAGGATATAAACATAGGGTAACAATCCCGACTATATTGCCTTAGCCCAACAATATTTTAAAATGTTGGTATTATGACAACCATTCATTTTCATCAACAACCAACATACATAAAAAAATTGAACTGCACATGCTACAAACAACCCCAAATTAAAAATACTGAAGAGAATTTTGAACCCCATAAACACTAAGGCCATTTGAATTCATAAATGTGAATAACTAAATGATGCAACAAACCAAGCATGCAATTTTTTTTCTTAAACTAGAAATTCCACTTCAAACTCATTTATAAACAAATTTCATGCTTGATTGTATGATCATAACTAGAAATGCGAGAACAAGGATATAACACGTATCTTTTTTACCAAAATGGTCCAAGAAATGCGTTGTGTGTAATCAATTTTCCACCCAATTGTAGGAATCCACTACAAATTCCTCCCCCAATTCAACCTATGAGGATACCAATAGAAAGGGAACTAGATAAGGACTCTTAGATCACTAAACCAAATCAATCGCTCTTGAACTCTGTTGGGGATTGGGTGTAACTTGATACGAAAAAACTAAATAGAATTCTAGATAACTGAAGAGGATAAGTTTCAAAGAAAAAAGGTCATGTCTAAAGAAACCATTACAACACAATGCATATTGAACATAAGAACCATGTTCAACATCAACATACAACTCTTGCATGTGAATTCTTGATAATGAGCTATCGGGTTTGCTATTTATAACTAACCAAATTTGTTGGAATTGGGAATATATTGTCCACATATAACCATTGATGGTTAGAGTTGACTCCATCAAATATTTGTTGTCTATTCAGATTGATAAGGATTCTTGATCCAACCATCCATGCATACAACTCATAGTGTATTACTCATTTGTTAAGTACTTATACCAGATCTGAAGATAAATCTCAAAATAACCAAGAATTTCAACAAGAATAATCCAAACCATTCACCAAAATATTGAACACAAGAAATAGAGACAAAACCCTTGAGGTAGGGTAACACCATGTATTATTCCTTAAGGAAGGAATGCACTCCCCAAGAAATCCTTTCTTGTACCATCAAAATATTTTTCACTATGCTTCATTACATTGCTTACACTTATTTATATAGATCTCTCTATCTCCTAAGAACCTTCTAGAGAGCCTTGTCTCATTTATTACATCCAACTACCATAGTGTGTCTTTATTAATATAGCGAACCTAGTTCATCTTACATTGAATTACCACATTCTCATATATTAAATGAMTTCCACTAATAATACATAACCACATTCCAATTGGGTACCTCCCTAGGTACCCCATATTACCTCCCTAGATATACTACATTCCATCCCCCTTCACATGTTTCGTTCTAGAAACATGAGAAGAAACCATACGATATTATCGGCTAAGCAATGTAGCCAACTGGTACCAAGTATGACCATCCATCCATCCCAGTGGAAGTCGAACATGATGTCCATATACTGCGTCGCCACCTTGATATTGATTTGCATCATGTCAAAGTTTCCCTGGAATTTTTTTTGTAGCCTGAGCTCCTCCTGTAGTGTTGGTAGTCCTCCATGCACCTCTTGATCGGTTTCCTTTCTGGTGCCCTATTGGTGCATAAATGTGTTGATGAACACGCCCTTGCCTTGATGATTGTTGTGTCTCTATATGATGTGGATGGAGATATACAACAACTATAGGTATCTTCTCTTTTTTCTTCAAATCTACAACACTTTGTGCCTTTGAGTCAATGACCTCTTTAGGTTCTTGATTATGTCCTTCCTGTAGCTTTTCTTCATCTCCTTCTATAGACTCGGCTTCTGATTCAACTTCAGACTCAACAATAACTTATTTGCTAGCTTCCATGGGCCCATCTTTCTGACTAAGAGACACATCCTGCAATGTGATTTTCTTTTTCTTGTACCACAACTTCAAAAACTTCTTTTGCACATTAATATTAATGGTACCCACTGATTCTATCCAAGAATATCCCAAAACAATATCCACTTCATCCATATCCATAGAATAAAAATCTGAATGCAACACATATTTATCCATGGTAATCTTCAAATCTTTAAAAATTTGAACATTTTCACCTTCAACCTGTGTGCTTTGAATATTCTTTACTGGAACTTGCAATCTATTAACCAACTAAACATTGATAAAATTATGCATGCAACTAGGGTTAATAGAAACAATGACATTTTCTTTATGAATACAACCATGAACCTGTAATATAGATTTGTCACATGAAAACAAACTCTTGGTTCTCTCTGTATCCTTATTTTCTCCATGAGACCACTTGTCTAACAATATTTTTTCAAATTCTCCACTGGAGAGTGTCATCATCTCCTTATAATCAAGCGATTTCCACCAAATGGCAACATCACCTTGCAATTTGAGATCTACCGAATGGGGCCAATTCTCTTCCCATGCTGACTTTATTTATTTAATGAATGCTTCAATACTAGGTCCATCACATTTCCCTATAAAATACATCTTGATATGAAAAATCCCAAAAAATAGAACAATAAGTTACGACAAAAAATCACGGTTTTTTCCGGAAAAACCTTGAAAAACTGTTGAATTTAAAATGCTCATAAATTTACTTCCTGAACTTTGCTTTGGCTGGGTTTTTTTTTGAAATTGGGTATTTTTCCGAGAGGAATTCAAATATAATTTTTTTTTTTCCAAGTTCAGCTCGTAAATCTTCATATATGAACCTAAAGTGCACCGCCCTCTTTTTCTTCCCTAGAAAAAATTATGCAAAAAGATAAAAAAAATCTTCCCTTCTTTGACCAAGGAAAGTGTTCTGATACCAATTGTTAAATACTTATACCAGATATGAAGATAAATCTCAAAATAACCAAGAATTTCAACAAGAATAATCCAAACCATTCACCAAAATATTGAACACAAGAAATAGAGACAAAACCCTTGAGGTAGGGTAACACCATGTATTATTCCTTAAGGTTGGAATGCACTCCTCAAGCAATCCTTTCTTGTACCATCAAAATATTCTTCACTATGCTTCATTACATTGCTTACACTTCGTTATATAGATCTCTCTATCTCCTAAGAACCTTCTAGAGAGCCTTGTCTCATTTATTACATCCAACTACCATAGTGTGTCTTTATTAATATAGCGAACCTAGTTCATCTTACATTGAATTACCACATTCTCATATATTAAATGAATTCCACTAATAATACATAACCACATTCCAATTGGGTACCTCCCTAGGTACCCCATATTACCTCCCTAGATATACTACATTCCATCCCCCTTCACATGTTTCGTTCTAGAAACATGAGAAGAAACCATACGATATTATCGGCTAAGCAATGTAGCCAACTGGTACCAAGTATGACCATCCATCCATCCCAATGGAAGTCGAACATGATGTCCATATACTGCCTCGCCACCTTGATATTGATCTGCATCATGCCGGGGTTTCAATGGAATTTTTTTTGTAGCCTGAGCTCCTCCTGTAGTGTTGGTAGTCCTCCATGCACCTCTTGATCAGTTTCCTTTATGGTGCCCTACTGGTCCATAAATGTGTTGATGAACACGCCCTTGCCTTGATGATTGTTGTGTCTCTATATGATGTGGATGGAGATATACAACAACTGTAGGTATCTTCTCTTTTTCTTCAAATCTGCAACACTTTGTGCCTTTGAGTCAATGACCTCTTTAGGTTCTTGATTATGTCCTTCCTGTATCTTTTCTTCATCTCCTTCTATAGACTCTGCTTCTGATTCAACTTCAGACTCAACAATAACTTATTTTCTAGCTTCCATGGGCCCATCTTTCTGACTAAGAGACACATCCTGCAATGTGATTTTCTTTTTCTTGTACCACAACTTCAAAAAATTCTTTTGCACATTAATATTAATGGTACCCACTGATTCTATCCAAGAATATCCCAAAACAATATCCACTTCATCCATATCCATAGCATAAAAATATGAATGCAACACATATTTATCCATGGTAATCTTCAAATCTTTAAAAATTTGAACATTTTCACCTTCAACCTGTGTGCTTTGAATATTCTTTACTGGAACTTGCAATCTATTAACCAAATGAACATTGATAAAATTATGTATGAACTAGGGTTAATAGAAACATTGACATTTTCTTTATGAATACAACCATGAACCTATAATATAGATTTGTCACATGAAAACAAACTCTTGGTTCTCTTTGTATCCTTATTTTCTCCATGAGACCACTTGTCTAACAATATTTTTTCAAATTCTCCACTGGAGAGTGTCATCATCTCCTTATAATCAAGCGATTTCCACCAAATGGCAACATCACCTTGCAATTTCAGATCTACCCAATGGGGCCAATTCTCTTCCCATGCCGACTTTATTTCTTTAATGAATGCTTCAATACTAGTTCCATCACATTTCCCTATAGAATACATCTTGCTATGAAAAACCCAAAAAAATAGAACAATAAGTTACGACAAAAAATCATCGTTTTTTCCGGAAAAACCTTGAAAAACTGTTGAATTTAAAATGCTCATAACTTTACTCTCTGAACTTTGTTTTGGCTGGTTTTGTTTTTGAAATTGGGTATTTTTCCAAGAGGAATTCAAATACACTATTTTTCCAAGTTCATCTCGTAATGCTTAATATATGAACCTAAAGTGAGCCGCCCTCTTTTTCTTCCCTAGAAAAAATTATGCAAAAAGAGAAAAAAAATCTTCCCTTCTTTGACCAAGGAAAGTGTTCTGATACCAATTGTTAAATACTTATACTAGATATGAAGATAAATCTCAAAATAACCAAGAATTTCAACAAGAATAATCCAAACCATTCACCAAAATATTGAACACAAGAAATAGAGACAAAACCCTTGAGGTAGGGTAACACCATGTATTATTCCTTAAGGCAGGAATGCACTCCTCAAGCAATCCTTGCTTGTACCATCAAAATATTCTTCACTATGATTCATTACATTGCTTACACTTCTTTATATAGCTCTCTCTATCTCCTAAGAACCTTCTAGAGTGTCTTCTCTCATTTATTACATCCAACTACCATAGTGTGTCTTTATTAATATAGTGGACCTAGTTCATATTACATTGAATTACCACATTATCATATATTAAATGACTTCCACTAATAATACATAACCACATTCCAATTGGGTACCTCGATAGGTACCCCATATTACCTCCCTAGGTATACTACATTCTCCCTCCCTAGGCAATGTAATGGGACATGAAGATAATTATTGTATTGTGATTTGTAGCTCAATAGGAGGATGCCCCCTCAAAGAGGCAAGTGAATAGGAGAGGATCCCTTCCATAATAGGATCCATTATACGTCGTTGCCCTACCTCAAGGGTTTTTTTCTAATAAAGTGTTGTTTCTTCTATCTTGCTTTGTGGATCTATTGTGTATTCAGTATTTGTGGTGATTATATTTTCAGATCTATTCGAGTTCTTTACAAGTGGTATCAGAGGACTTTCCTTGGCAGACATTGTGGGAAAATATTTTTTATTTTTGTTGATTTTTTTTTTCAGAGAAGAAAAACGAGGGTGCGACATTCCAGAAATTTTCGGTATATTTTTCTAAAAAAATTGTAGAAACAGGTTTTAGATCTGAGTTCCTCTCATAAAAAAACCCAAGTTAAAAAAAAAATCATTCGAAACGGAGTCTGGGAAGTCAAAATATTGAAGTTTTAAAATTTGCAATTTTTCAGGGTTTTTTCTGCGGACATCGACGCGATTTTTTTCTTATTTCTATAGTAGATGGAGGCCGAATTTTCCCAAACAAATTACAGATCTGATTTTCTCTCACAATTTCACCCAATTTCAAAAAACAAATCAGCCGAAACGGAGTTTGGGAAGTGAATTTATGAGCAATTTAAATTCAACAGTTTTTTAGGGTTTTTCCGGAAAACACCGCGATTTTCTGCAGTAAGCTATTGTTCTATTTTTTGGATTTTTTTGTGACGGCTATGGGACCAAAGAGTTCATAGGGTAATCATATGAATATTTTCTCTCAAACCCTCGAGGTAATTCTTGAAGCATTCAAATCCAAATTTTATGACACATTGGATGCTAGATTGCATGACCCTGCAAATGGCCTCAATGATAGTTTCTGTAGTATTCAAGATTCATTGGATAACATGAAACATATATTTCTTATGGCGGACATCAGGGATGAATATAATCAAGAAATACATGATTGGTATGATTTTGAGTCCGATTGTGATGATTGGTATATGGATAGTTGTCATTTATGGGATGACAACCACTTTCATATTTTATTTGATGACTCTAATACACCTTATGTAGAGAGCATCAATGAGACAAATCGAGAGCCAATGATTATTATCAGTGTCCATCCTGCAAATTCTACAACGGTATTATTCCTTCCAGATTCTGCTACGACCCTTTTCCACTATGTGGATGGATCTTCTTATTTGGATCC
>SNQJ01S0036217.1:28041-65974 GCA_010110895.2 Picea sitchensis
CCAGAGGGCCCATAGTGATAATAGTGGAGTTCATTCAATGTAAGGTGGACTAGGTCCACTATATTATTAAATAAGGCCCACTATGGTAGTTAAATATAATAAATGGGTAATTAGATACAATAAATGTAAGAAGACTTCTTAGAATGTTCTACTTCTAGACGATTCCTCCTCTAGAATGTTCATAGGTGATGGTAGCACTATATAAAGGGGTTCAATCAATGTAATGGGACATGAAGAGAATTATTTTATTGTGAGTTGTAGCTCAATAGGAGGATGCCCCCTCAAAGAGGCAAGTGAACATGAGAGGATCTCTTCCATAATAGGATCCATTGTACAGTGTTTCCCTACCTCAAGGGCTTTCTTCTAATAAAGTGTGGTTTCTTCTATATTGCTTTGTGGATCTATTGTGTATTCAGTATTTGTGGTGATTATATTTACAGATCTATTCGGGTTCTTTACATCATCTCTAAATTCTTTAAATTTTTCAAAGAAAAGATTCCTGTTCTTCAGAAAATAAACTCAAGTATAACAAGAGACATCATCATTGAAATTCAAGATATATCTTGAACCTGCTAAGGGAGGTATATTGATGCATTAGATATCACTATGAAACAACTCTAGGAGGTTCTATTCTCGCCATGTTTTTCCAGAGTCAAAGGGTGAATGATGATGTTTTACAATCACACATCCTTTATAGACTATAGTAGGGGAAAAAATTTAGGTAAACCAACAACCATATTATGAGTTTCCATTGGCTGAAGACTTTAAAAATTTATGTGTTTGAATAGTTCATTCCAATTTTGACTTCATTCATTAGTGTGAGCAATAAGAGAAGTTGGTTTAAATTCAGGTTGATATGTGTCACAAAACGTATACAAATTATCCTTCGAGTCAAGAAACCCTTTGATGACAATAGACCTACCTTTCTTCAAATATTGAACAAAGGATTGATTTGTAAAAAAATCCACAATTTTACCTATTTCTCTTAGCTAAGAAATTGAAAATATATTGGCACCGAGGTTCGGTACATGATATACGTTGACAATTCTCCCATGTCAACAAGAAAATCACCTTTACTAGCACTATTGAGAGAAAAATCATCAGCAACATAAATCTTTCTCTCCACACCTACATCTAAGGAGGTGAAAAATGAAGTTTCCTTAGCCATATGGTGAGTGCACCAATATTTGACTACCCATTCATTCTACACAAAATGAGACAGCAAGGCTTGAGAAGTTCCGACTTGGAAGGTGAAATAATCAGTGGGTCGAGGAACAATCAACATGTCTCCTTCGAGGTGTTTAACCTTCTCCTCTAAGTCATCTCTATTCGTATATCATACCTTCTCCATATGTCCATTATTTCCAAAGTATTGACATATCTTCTTTATTCAATTATGATGAGGTGCATATTTCTTCCCTTTATGTTTTTGGTTGTGGCATCCAGGTTTATGTATATGGGTATCAAACCATCCTCTTTATCTGTGATTTTCCTTGCCATTTCCCTTCAACAAGTGGGATTTATGTTTGTCACCAATATTTCCTTCATCAAGCAATTTGCATTGATGAGTGATCAATAGGCTACAAAAATATTCAAATATGTATTCCGTACCATATTCCTCGTGTTCCTCCTAGTTGGTGCAAAAAGTCAAAAAGTACACATCAAATGGTGTTCTCAAATTCATCAGTACTAGCTCGATTTGTTTTCCATATTTCTTCTAAAAATTGTTTCCACACTCATCCAATTTTAACTATGGTTCCTTCACGCATGCCAAATAGTCCTCTATTTTTTCAAAAGAATGAGGATAGAGAGAGATCAACTCCTCCAATAGCATGATGTGGCTTTCACCGACTTTTTTAAACAATGACTTGAACTTCTTCAAGACTTGATGAGGGCAGTCAATTCCACTCAGGCGAAAATGAATCGCCTGTAAGATATAGTTCGTGATGACCCCCACATTCTCATCCTTCTTTCCATCAACAATGAAATTTTCCTGACCATCTATTGGATCTAGAATCACAGTATTTGTATATTTCCACAATCCTTTACTCTTTAGTAGGGTTTCCATGTATGGTTCCCATACCGCATAATTTGATCCATTCAAAATCACGGAATCGATCTTCAAATCCAAATTTTATATCTAGACAGATCGTATTTATTTCCACAAGTTACAGTATGCAAAAAAACAAATAGAGAGGAAAATAATTTTTGTTTACCAACAAATATTTGACATTCTTTACATGATCTAACCTTTATATTTACTTCTTAAAATAACTTTGGCCAATAGTAACCTGCTCTTAAAATTTTGTATGTACATATCTTTCCAAGCATGATGGCCTCCAAAGATACCTTTATGAAATTCATAGATAACTCCCTCAGTTTATTCTGCAACCATACAATTCAAAAGAACACCCAAAGTATCTTTCAAATAAATATTCTCATCAATAATGCAACATTTAGTAGCATGCAATTTAAGAGATCTATATTTTTATTTATTTAAATAAGATGGGCATTCCAAAGTTTGGAAATATGAAAAAACATCCTTATACCAAATAGATGAAAAAACAATTTCATGTACCCTTTTAAGAGGATTATGTAAATTTGTTTCCTTCAAATCTCATATAAGATATTCTACTATTTGTGACATGAGATTTATTCCGAGAACTTTTTAATTTGATTATGCCAACAATTTTGCCAAGCCTTGTTCTTTAACTGATTTTGTGGGTTTTATTTCAAGATCATATTCTTGAATTTTTGCTATCCATTTACCCCTTCTTCCATCATTGTCTAGTTGATTCACAATATCTTTTATTGTATTATTTTCCACATATGCAATTATTTTGGAGTGTAAGATATAAGCTCTAAATGATTTCAGAGGCTTAACTGATGCATAGGCCTATTTCTCAATAATATTATATTAAATTTTTGAATATCTTAATCTTTTACTAAAGAACACAATTGGTTGTTCATAATTCTCATCATTCTTCTGTAAATAACTGCAAAAATAATATTTTCATAAGCGAAGGAGAAAATAAGAAAACCTTTGTAATAATTTGGACTTACCAAAAATGGTGCTTCACCCAAAGCTTTCTTTATCTGTTCAAATGAATGTATTGATTTTGAATATCACTTGACATCATTATCTTTCTTCAACATATATTTTAAATCTTTAACAATTTCAACAAAGTTTGGAATAAATCTTCTCAATTTTTTTTATCTTACTCAAGAATGATTGTATCTCTTTCTTATTTCTAGGTAATCCAACAACTTTGATTTATTAAACTCTATGAGGATCAATTTTAACACCTTCCTTAGAAATGATATGTCCCAATAATTTACCTTACAACATTACAAAATGATATATCTTAGGATTCAAAGATAAACCATATTTCTTACATTTCATATATGTTTGTCTAAGATGTTTTAAATGATATTCATATCAACTTGAAAAAACACTCAAATCATCGAAATAATTAACAAAAAAATTATCTCTTTCAACAACAAAATATGTGTCCATATCCCTCTAAAAGTTTGCATATGCATTCATCAAACCAAATGACATTTTATCATACATGAATGTTCCCAAAGGTGTAGTAAATGTGGTCAATTCTCTATCATTTTTATGCATAGCAATCTCGTTGTAACTGGAAAAGCCATGAATCATAGAAATTATATTGGCTCTAACTACTCTATGCAAAATATAATACATCTTAGGGAGAGAGTGTTTATCCTTTAGTGATAACTTGTTTAAATTTCTAAAATCAACACACAATCTGATTTCACCATTTTTCTTCCCAACAATAACTAGGTTTACTACATAAGAAAAATATATGAGAGGGATTTTTATCTTGGCATCTAACCATTCCTTTAATTCCTTTTTAATGATAGGAAGAAGAAAATGATTTATTTGCCTTAATTTATTCTTAAATGGTTTTGAACCATCTTTAAGTGGAATTTTGTGTTGAATAATACAGGTGTCATAATTATTTAAGTCCTCATATTTCCATGAAAAAACCTCAATACATTCTTTGAATAGATCAAAATACCTCTTTTTTTATCAACAAGTAATTTTTTTGAAATTTTGATGTACCTCGACTCTATCAGTTCCAATATTTCAATCTTCCACTTCTTCAATATGAGGATGTAGAGAAGGTGTGACAACAACATCATTCTCATCAAATATTTTTTCTGATGGTATTAGTCCTTTTGGAATATGATTATTTTTTAATAACATAATATTTCAATTAGCAATCATATTTTGCAATTCAATATTTGAATGAGATTCTTCTTTTAATTGATCATTATTATTTTCATTATCCTAATCTATATGAGTAGCATAAAAAATTTCTACAATTTCCAAGAATTTTTTATTTGTTGATTGTCCTCAAACACTTTCCAGTGTTTTACATTATATGGGGTAAAATGTTGATGCCTCATATCTACTTCATATTTTAATATGGGAATAATTGGAGGTATGAAAGTACTTGTTTCTACTGTCAATGAATCCATTTGTTGTTTTAAATGTCTAGGAATTGCATGAATATTAAATGATAAAAACAATATATATATATATATATTTAACCTAAACGGGTATTTTTATTTGAAAATTGAGACCAGTTGAGACGAGGCCTAATAAACCATCATTACAAGGGAAAAATTTCCCTCTTAACCTGATTACATCATTTCCCATTCTTACTATGATATGAGGTGAGATATATCTCAATCTATGGGATGGGAATCCATAGGGGCTTCGTCATTTTTGTTGAGTGCAACTAGGGGCAATAGACAACCCATATTTGCCTTTGCATCTACTTCCTTGTTCGATCCACGTAGGATGTGGTAAAAATGAGAGGAGGAGAAATCTCATAACACTTGTCTAAGCCTTAGAAGTGTCTTGTTGATCGCTAGATTGTTGAATTGATCATTCGTATTTAAGGTCTTAATCATGATTTCAGAGTCTCCAAAAACTTCTATTTCTTTAATTCTATTTTCCTGTGGTATTTCATAATCTTTGAGAAGCTCAAGAATTTTGGCCTGGTTATTTGTTCTCTGGCCTAGACCCCAACTTAAGTTGTCTTTTCGAGATCCATCCGAGGAGTAAATCACTTTTCCTTCTCCTGTGTTCCCTAGGTTTTCTTTAGAGGCTTCGTCGAAAAAGATGAAGGATATGCCTTGCCTCCTCCACCAGTCTTGAAAAATTGCATCCTTGTCTCACAAATGCCAACTTGGAGTGATGTAGGGAAGACCAAAGGCTTGTTTTCTATCTCGGAAGGTGAAAGTACCAATCCATTTCTATTCTGCAGGAAGAAGAGTATTTTCATTCTTGAAGGAATAGTTTGCCACTGTTTTAACAAGGAGAGATTTTTATTTCACAACTACCAAAAGGGAGGAAGGCAACGTGTTGTTAAAAATCTTATCATTTCTGGCCACTTGTAGTCTCCAACAAATGTATTTGGGGATGGCCTGCCAAATTATTTTCCAGTTTGGACTTCTTTGTATCTCTTGAGGGTAGCGCGCCTTCTAAGAGGAAAATAAATTTACCACTGAGATCTGATTCAGAACTGTGGCATTGAGGCCTTGAAGTGATATCTTCCATACTTATTGAGAAAAAGGAGAGTCCACAAAAAGATGATCTGTCATTTTCGGAGCATTACAACACATAGGGCATCTATGGGGGGTGATGATACCTCTTTTTGTCATATTTTTGCCTGTCAAAAGTTTCCTATGCATTAAAACCTAGTAGAAGAAGTTTACTTCAAGAAGGTGAGTGGATCCTAGACCTACTTCTAGAGGGTTGTTGACTCAAGCAAAGCTTGGGGGGGTTGAATAGAAATGAAACCTTGAGCTATAGAGAAGAAGCCAAACTTTCCCCAACCCCATTTATCCGACAAGAGGAGGTGAACAAGAGCTAAATCCGTCAGCGTAGCAAGGAGGAGAAATTTATGCATTTGCAAATGGTCTGGAACACCCGAGAGGTCCTAGGTCCACTAACTGCCTGAAGAATCCCATGCAGAGATGTCTGTGACTTTGTTGAATCTGCACTGAGAGAGCCACTCGCAAATTTCCTTGAGTTCATTTGAGGCGTTGAGGAGTACGTTTCCCATGATGTTTTCTTGCCACATCATTGTATTTTTCCCATTCCCTAGGATTCGATAGAGGTTTTTTTGGAAGGATTCTAAGCCACGACGACAAAGATTCCAGATCAGAGTGCCTTTGGGAGTTCTTTCAGCTTGGAGATTTCTCAGAGAGGCGCCATTGAGGTATTTTTTCCTTAAGAGATTGCTTACAGGGTGTCTACGATTTTCATAAAGGTTCCAAAGGATATTTCCACCCAATTCCATATTTGCAAGATCAGGATCTCTTACCTGTAGGCCACCTTTAGAATATGGGCATTTGACAGTTTCCCAAATGACCAAGTGATATTTAATTTGATTTCCTTTACCTCCACACCAGAGGAAGTCTCTAATCATCTTTGTAATCTGAGACGTGATCGCCTTAGGAGAAATAAGGAAGGAAGCTTGGTAGATTGGTAAGGAGGATAGGAATGATTTTATGAGGGTGAGTTTTCTAGCGTTGGAGAGCCACTGCCCACCCCAAGCTGAGATTTTTTCTTTGAATTTGCTTATAATTTTTTTCTACAATGAAGACTTGTTGGAGCCCATAGTTAAGGGGAGTCCTAGATACTTTACTTTTTTCACAAGAAGCATATCCCGAGAACCCCAGGTAAAGGGAAATTCTCTAAATTGTTTGTTGATCTACATTCCAACGATACACTATACTTTTCCTTTTATTGATGAGTGCTCTAGAGATACTGCAGAATCTTTGAAGAATTTTGTTGATTTTTTTTGCAATATTTTTGGAAGCTCTACCCAGCATGAGGGAATCATCTACAAAGAGGGAATGATTGATTGGATCAAGGCCCTTTGTTAGTTTAATGCCTAGGAGTGAACCAATCTTCTTTTCAGCATTCAACTTCCTACTCAATGTATCTGCCATCAAGATGTACAGGAAGGGGGAAAGAGGGAAGTATTTCCTTAATCCCCTCGAAGCTTGAAAGTAGTCTGTTGTTATTCCATTCAATAGGGGGGATATCCAATTCTTTTCAGTACAAGATTTGATCAAATTAAAAAATTCAGAGAAAAAACCAAAAGAGAGAAGGACTTTATAAAGGAAGGAGAGGTTTACCCTATCGAAAACATTTTCCATGTCAATATTTATCAACATCCCTTGCTCTTTTCGTTGGTGACTTGAGTGCATGGCTTCCGTAACCTAAATTACATTGTTGAGAATATGTATCCCTTTGAAAAAACCACCTTGCATGGGGGAAATGAGGTTCTCTAGTAGAGGCTTGATTCTATTTTCCAGAACCTTGGACAAAATTTTGTAAGAAGCGTTGCAGAGTGAGATAGGCCTGAATCTTTTGAAGCAACTCAGATTAACTTCTTTTGGGATTAAAGCTAAGAAAGTGGAGTTAGTGTTGCCTCCCACTTTGGCTCTTTGATGGAAATATTTAATCATCCTTATAAAATTGATCTTGATTACATCCCATCAAGCTCTATAAAAATGGATTGAGAAACCATCTAGCCTCGGGGCTTTGTCCAACTCCATGGACCAGATGACATTGCAGATTTATTCTTCCGTAAATGACTTCATGAGTATTGAATTGTCATCCTTGATTAAGAGAGAGGGAATGTGTGAGAGGGAGTATGAGGTAGTCTCTTTGCAGTCGGATCCTTCTTCCTTGTAAATGCTCTGGAAGTGTATTTCTACTATCGCTTTGATATTTTCAAAACCATTTTGTATCGTTCCACCTGAGGACGCAATTTCAGAAATGTGATTTTGGGAGAGGTGGGATATACACTTCCTATGAAATTAGGAGGCATTTCAGTCTCCATCCTTTAGCCACAAGCTTTGAGACTTAAGCCTACAGTATTATTCTTCATGGTGAAAGGAACACAAATTTTTGCTTTGATCAACTTTTTCTTTCTCTAAATTTGAGTTGAAGATTACCTTGGACTCCATTTCCACTTGCAAATCTGATAAGTGATGAACAATTTCTTGTCTGAGACTAAAGGGGGTGTTAATGTGATTTTTAAACCAAGATTTTAGTGCATGTTTTGTTTCCTCTAATCTCTGCTCCCACACAAATCCTAGAGACATTGAAACTGGAGAGGACCAAGCAGAGTGGACAGTTTCAAGAAAACCCTCCTACCTATCCAAAGAGGGATGAACTCGAAAGGAATTGGGCCCATATTTTCTTCTTTTTCCAAATTCAAGAGGATAGGTTTGTGATCAGAAGTCAGTTTTGGGAGAATCTTGGAAGAGATTATCCTTGTTTCATGTAGAAACAAGCTTTGAATTAAGAATCTATCCAAGCGAATTGAGATGTGATCAGCCCCTTGTTTGTTATTTGTCCAGGTGTAGAGTCCTTTCGAAGGCTTGAAATCAAGGAGGTCCCACTAATGGACAAGATACTCAATGAAAGGAAGCATTTGGTCCCTCCCACTCTTGCCTCCTCTCTTTTATTTTGAATCAAATACTAAGTTTAGATATCCATCTAGAATTATGTTTGAAGGAGAGAAGATCTCTAAAAATTATGATAACGATTTCCAATCATGTTTAATTTCAGAGTACATGAAAGTTACATAAATATTGAAGAGTGAAAGAGAAAGATTACTTGAAGTATGTTAGAGTTCAGTGAAAATCCAGTGTTGAGTCTAGAAAGAACTTTTTAAATGAAACTTGTCGTTCACCCACAAGGTTGCAAGGCCACCTGAGGAGCCCATTGCGCTTATGGATTTCCCAAAGTTTTTCTTCCATTCTAGTTGTTGATTTCTATAAGGGTGTCCCCTTCAATTTTGGTATCTTGGAGAAAGAGGATCTTGGGAGAGTCGATTTTCAATAGGTCTTTGAGTGCTTCGACCTTCATTGTATTCCCCAAGTCTCTTCAATTCCAAGAGACTATACGTATTATTTAATGGGGTTGGAGTGGGTAGGACCTCCCTTGGGGGGCCTCCTTCTAACATTTCTTCCAATGGACATCTCAATGGGGGATTGGCTTCCTTGCATTTTTTTCCTCTCCGCTTCTTATTCTTTTTCTTCTTTGTGATTTTTTCTCCCTGCTCTTTTTTAGGGTCTCTTAAAAGACTCATCCTCCGAATATCCAGAGTTTTTTGGAGGTTTCTTTTTTATTATTTCTGCGTAGGAAGAGGATGAGGATATTCTGATTGGGGAACCAAACTGTATCGTCTCAACATTGTTTTTTTCCACTATGGGAGGAAGGGTCTGCTACTCAAGTTCCTCGATCATTGGATTAGATATTTCTGAAGGAATGTTGAGGATTTCGAAAGGGTTTTTAGAGCCTCTGGGATTGGAGGGGTTGAGCTTCCTTTCCCAAGATCTTTCCCCGAGGTAAGGGTGCCAGGCCCATTTGGTCCCCCTTTCCCTTTGGATATTTTTTTATTCTTTGGCGGGGATTCTTTCTGGACTTGTTCCCATTGATCTCCTTTCGATATCTCCACCTCCTCCTCTACCCTATTTTTTCAATGTCTGGCAAACTGTCTGTAGCCATGGAAATACCTGCATTTGAATGGAAGTTGTTCATAATATAGTTCTTGGATGTGAGACCAGTCTGGGACATTTAGTTGAATGGCTTCTGGGAGCCCCACCTACAGATCGACTTTGACGCATATTATTATACATGAATACTATTCCTTTCTGTCTTCTTTGTCGATGTATTTTCTGAGGGTGTTTCCAATGGATTCCAATGACTTCAGATTATAACAATGCAAGGGTAAATGAGGAAGGCACACCCATAATGGAATAGTTGAAGGTGCATCTTGCATCACATCGAAGTCTAGAGACCATTTGTTCAAGTACAGACCCTGAGGGCCCATAAAACATGGTCCATTCTTGAAGATGAGATTTTTGTCTTCTGAGTTGTCAAAGATGAATACGAATAATCCCATGCCAACAAGGTGTCTTCTGATGCCTTCTTTTATGAATAATCCATGAATTTATGACTTTCAGAGAAGGCCATAAGCCCATAAGATGTCCAATGAGTCCTCATTCAACAAGGATCAATACAGATCTGCATGTTTCTTCTACTGGGAGGGTGACTGAGGGGATCTTATCCAGTTTTTTAACGAATTTATGCTACATCTCTGAGACAGATCGTTTGTTGTTGGCCACAACCAACTTCCTGAACATGACTATATCAGGAGGGAGAGGGGGGGGGGGGAGCCTTGGGGCCCCCTCCTAGGTCCATGGTGTTATGGGCAGAATGTAAGAGGGCGTAATAGATGCGTGCATAGATAGCCTCCTAGAGCAATTTCTTTTGAGAACGATAAAAATAAGTTTTCAATCCAGACTAAATTTATATATGTCCCGATCCTTCGATGTTTTTCTTGATAAAATTTTTGATTTTTTGAACAATCAATTATGCATCTCCAAAAACTACAATATTTACAATTTTCATTTTTCTAGTTGTCTCAAAACCTAAAAATAAAGCTTCACATTCATAAACATTATTTTTAGTGTCAAATTTAAACCTAAAATATAATGGTATTATTTTCCTAGAAGGTGAAATTAAAAGAACACGAGATTCTAAACCTTTCCAAGATGAAGATCCATCAAAATACATTTTCCACATACCTTCTTCAAACACAACAATGTATTTATAAAGAGATCAATCTACTTCTTCTCTAGCAATTTCAGATTCATTATTTACAGATAAAATACATCTCAGATCTTGATCTAATGAATATACAAGGTAATTGTTTGGATTTTTTGGATCACTAATTGTACAATCCATTTTATTTCCCCTATATAACTTCTATGTTCACCTCCAAAAATTGGGATAGTAGAAAACTTCATGTCTAATTGCAATGTTCCACCTAATTTGACTCCCCATGACCTAGAAAAAAGCACACCATAATATGTAGGTACATCATCCACAACCACATCCATCATAATGCTCTTTAAAGGAATTTGAGCTAAATTTATCACTAGATATTTAATCATTCTTAAACATTTTACCTTTCTAGAATCAAAATAATATAGATCCTAATAAGGTCTTGTTATTTCCAATCCAAGTTTTTCCATAATGATCTTAGGGATTAGATTGTGTGAAGCACCTGAATCAAGCATGAAATTATGTAATAAATGATCATGAATAGTTAAAGAGATATAGAAAGGTGATATAGTATCTGCTCTTTCCTCAATGTGTGGTCCAAACATAATAGTAGGATGCTCATCATGCAAATTAAGTGTATCAAGTTGAATTATTGGACTTGAACAATCAACCATTTTAAGGATTTGTTTTTGATATATGGATTTCTTAGTAAGTTCAGTTAAATGAACAATAATCTTACTTTTACTCAATTCATACTCTATATTAAAAGGATTATTAGATTTTTTTGATTCCATTTGTTTGTCATCAATTCTTTTAATAAATTGTTACTTAATTTTCTATTTTGAATTGGATGATCCTTTTCCTTTATATTTATTATGAGATTGATCTTGTTGAACTTGATTATTATATTTATTTTCATTTCAAGTGGTTTAAGATCATACTTATTATGAAGTTATTCTTGCAAGGCATCTGAGAATAATCTATATTGAGACAAGGATAATTAATTTTCATAGCTAATTTCTTCATCAAAATATGTATTAAAACTTAGAGATTTCTCATATTCATCCTGAGTTAAATGTACAAATGATGTATCATCTTGAATTAAGTTTACTGCATCCTCAATTTATTCACAATTTTCATCTTCTTGCATGTTATCTATAGTTATATATCTTCTTTCTCTAATCAATAAGGGAAATATAGGAACAAAAGAACCAACAAAAGTGACCTTAGCGGTAGGTTGAGAAGGTTTAATATCTATAGGTATTCTACTAGAAATTTTATTAAACCTTTTTATGAAGTCTAAAACAAACTCATTATTCTTTTTTCTTTTCTCCCCATTGCCTAATAAAAATAGATTCTAATGCATCCCAAGAATCAATAGAACTACAAGGTAATCCCTTAAACCATGTTCTTACTTCTCCTTCAAAAGTATGATTTTTTTTTTCATGTAAACATATTCATGTTCAAGATTATAATTATCAGTGAAACTATAAAAACAACTAAATGTTCTAAAGTTTTTATTTCATCCTCCCATTAAACTTAGGAAAAAGTTTAAGATAATTGTCTGGAAAATTATTCAAATTTCCAAGAAGATTAAGAGGAACATACCTTGTATATTATTTATTGAAAACCTTTAGTGGAGGTGGAGGAGGTTGTTGTTGTTGTTGATGTCCAACAATAACACAGTCAAACCGAAACTTTGTGTTTTCATAAGAAAGTGAGTTTAAAAAGGATTTTATTGACTCTTTTTTATCAGAGGATATTTGAGGGGATATTATTGGAGAAATCACAGGAGAAACGTTAGGAGAAATTGAAAGAGAATATTTTGGAGAAATAAGGGGAGAATCCCAAGGAGAAAATTTTGGGGAAATATCAGGAGAAACCTTTGGAGAAATTGCAAGATAACCTTTTCCTTTATTTTCATAAATATGAGATGATTCTTTAACATAAACCACTTAAATTATTTCTTTTAATTTTGTATTATCAGAAGAAGACTTACCTGTTGAAGATTATGTTTGTTTTTTTACAAATATTCTTCTGAGACATTAACTTATCTGGATCAAACAAAGATAAACCATTCTTTGGATCTGGATTACCTTTATTATTTCTCTTTCCAAATTCCAATATTATGATTTTGGAGTATACAAGTGAACGATTTCAACCGACCTCCTCTTGTTCACCAACAAGGAGCAAGTTTTGCATCGTTCTACCTAGGGAAATAAAATTTCTTAATCCTTTCCTTGACAACTGCACGAAAAAGATGTTGTAACCGTTGATATTTTTCTGGCTAGGAAACTATGACAAGGCATCCATATCAAACTTAATCAAATTTGAAAAATATGTCCTAAAATAGAGTTCAAAGACTAGACTATTTTACTCCGAATAATGACCTCTAGTACTTAACAAATATAATTATTAGAAAATGAAAGGCATGATTTTAGTATTTTAGACAATTTTATAATGTCAAAAGGATGGAAAGAAGAATGTAGGATTACAAAAAAATGAAAGAAAACAAGGTATTCTTAATTGAATAATTCTTGTTTTATTTCAATAGAAGAATTAATAAAAATAAATGTATCAGAGTTAATGAATAATTAATGAAAAACAATAAATATTGTATTTCCATTCATAAGGATTAATGAATAAGAAACAAATCAAAATAATACTAACAACACCATTGATGAAATCTGTATCCTTTAATAATTTATTGTATTAATTTGCAATAGTGGTAGTCGTGCCAAATTATTACCCTTATAACACCATATTCATGTTTTGAAGTAATGATTATGAAACACTAGAACACATGAAAAAAACAAATAAACAGACTAAAACAATTGAGATCATGAAAAGATCTAAGAATAAAAAATATTTTCATTAAAATCTTTAGTCTTTCTTATATAGAAAAAATTCCTCTTTTCCCCTAATTTTATTTTTAATCTCACAAAAATTGTTTCTTATATAGCTTTCTATCTTCCTATTTTTACAAATTGAATCTTGAAATAAATCTCAGATCCAAAATTTCTTTCGAGAGGGCATCTTGAATAAAATAAAAAAATAACCCTATCCACTGGAATTGAATTTTTGATTTAGTTATGATGAATCTTGCATTCCTCAATCTGAGCTTGTTATGTCACCTAATACCTTATCCAATTGTGCAAATTGTTGAACCTTCAACATCTTGATTGAATCCATGTTCATCGGATACCCAAAATTAGCTCTGCAGAAGCCATAAAACTTAGCAACCGTCAGATGAGTATTGGAAAGAAATAATAATCATCGATTTCTAGAGTTGATCATTTATCCCACATTCATTGTGAGATCCTCTTTCGATGATTTTATATTGTAAAGGCTCTCCCATATAGTTTGAATCTGAACATGGATATTATGAAACTCTGTGTGGTTGATGAGTATGGTTACTTTTGGTCATAGGCCCCTATTCATCGAAATGACTTTAACCATTGATTGAAGCTATATTTAATAATCCGATGTCCGGTTGAATCAGTGCCCAATCAACCCAATTCCTCGGTGGTCGATTGAATCTGAATCAGAACTAATACAAAATATTTGGCATTCACTTCTAGTGGACCAGTGTCCCAGTGGTCTTGGCATACTTTGAGGGCCAAAATTAAATATGGACCATTAATTTACACCTGATAAAATATGAATTTTTGGATGAGCTCAATCTAATCTGCATTTATTCAAGAGAAAACTTTATTAAAATAATATAATAAATGGATAAAGTTCTATTAAAAATTTCAAACACATAACTTAATATATTAGTAGAAAAATTAAAGAATAATAAATTTAAACATAGTTTAAATTCAACCTATTTATTAAAAATTTCCTAATTAATACTACTAACTATATCAAAATTAAGGATTTTTAATAAGGTTACAACATACCCCCTTTCCTCTTCCCCTCTAGTGGACTCATATCCCATTTCATACTCTCTACATCTAAATTCAACCTTTATATAAATTTTGAAACAATATTTACATATCTTTAGTATACCATGGAAATTGTAACACATGGTATATAGAATGGAATAATTATTGCAATTATATGCCTAATAATCCACTAGTTGAGCCTTGGAATTAAGATCCATATTAGGAATCCATACAAGATATTTACATCATTTACATAAGAGGTTGTTTTATATAATATCAATGGTTTGACTCCCATCATTATAAACACTTGTTTATAATTTACATGTAACTAAACCTAATACATCCAAAGGTTCAAAACCTAGATATTACATTCCCCTAACCCTTGCAATTGCACCATCATCAATGTAACTTGATATTAGAGAAAAAAGTGTATGCCTCTTTCATGACATCCTTTAGCTCCCATGTAGCCTCATCAAAACCAAAGTGCTTCCAGTTCATATTTATCTTGCACATGCTCATTTCCAAAGAAACATTACTTTGCTATAAAGGATGTGTAGTGGTTCTATTTGGAACACTCTCTCTGGTTCACAACCCAATCAATCATGTTCTTATGATCATGTATATATTTCTTAAGAAAAAAGACATGGAAAACCTGGTGGGATCTCTTGTTAGCAGGCAACGCAAACCTATATGCAACTATCCCTATCCTATATAGAATCTAAAATGGCCTGCAATATCTAGGTCCCACCTTGGCACAAACTTCCAAGCTTCAAAGAACTCTTCCTTGACTCCAGTATAAGGTAAACATGATCCCTAACATTCAATTTTTTGTCCACCCTAGTATTATCTGCATAATTTTTATGTGTGTATTATGTTTCCTTAAAAAATTTCTTGATACTAGCAACATCTTGTTCCATCCACTGGATCATTTCCAACCCAAGTATGATTATGTTCATTGGATTATCTCAACTTATTGGAGTACTTCATCTTATGCCATATAAATCCTAGAATATGGTCATTTTCAATGATGCTTAAATTATGCCCATTGTTATATGAAAACTCCACAAGGTAGAATTAATCTTCCCACTTGGAAGATTTATCCATCACATACATGCAAATCATGTCTTCGATTACTTTATTTAATCTTTCAATATGACCATATATTGGAATATGGTAAGAAACATTCAAACTTAGTTTGGTTCCCAAGCATTCAAAAATACTTTTCCAAAAATTCAAAGTGAACTTTGTATCACTATTTGATTCAATTTTCATGGGAATGCATGCAACTTAAAAATTCCCTTAATGAATATTTTTGCAATATTTGTTTCCTTATGAGTAGAATTTATGGGATAAAATGAGCTACCTTCATTAATTTATCAACTACAACCATGATAACATCATATTGCTTCATGGTTTTGGAAATATCATAATAAATTCCATCATTATTACTTTACATTTCTATTTGGGAAGTGGAAAAGGTTGCAATGAATCTTCTAGAAGATAAAGCCCATCCTTGATCTACTAACATTTCAAGCATCTTGGAATGTATTCAACAACAACCCTTTTCATTCCAGACCAAAAGTATTGCTTCCTTATTGTAGAAATCATTTTTTGGTATCTTGGATGACTAGAATATGGTATTTTGTGGATTTCATCCATAATAATTTCCACCCATAGGAATATTTTAGATTTTTGGGGGCATTTGTTCTTCCATAGTCCCCTCCACCACCAACTGGGATTTTGCTGAAGGAGATCAATATTCAATGCTATGTAACCAAATTTTGGAGTGTGGGATCCAAGAAGATCCTTTTTCCATACTAATTCATATTCCCTATCTGATAGTCTGATGTGTCCTCTTCGGAGAGATGAAATGTAGTTCTCCAATAAGACAACATAATTACCATTTAATCCCAAATATGTATCACTTCTCCAACCTTGATTCCAGAGTGTTGTTGAGGGGGGATCCGCAAGGTTGGAGAGAAGGGAGATTTCCTGCCTGTGAGGATGAATAATTATATCATTTGGTAGTATGTGATAGGTATCACTACCAGGCGAGGGAACTGAACCTATGCGGATGTGATTTCCTTTACCTACCCGCCAAGCCAGTCCTTTCCCTACCACTGAAAAGGATGATATTAATGATTTCAAAATAATCAATCATTGACGGGTTGTCTTGAGTGGTGAATGAATCCAATCTTTCATTGTATCTAAGAAGATGTATTTTTGTGTAACTTCCAGTTTCCACAAGTTGGTGATTGATATTAGACTCCAACATGCATTTGCTGTCAAATCTTTGAAGAATAGTAAAATATTTTTGAGTCCCCAACCTCCCAAGGATTTTGGTCGCTCTATGTGATCCCATTTAGCCCAGGGCTGAGTCAATTTATCTTTTGATCTAGAACAAATAAAATGAGAAAAATTCCTCCTTATGATCTCCAACACCCCCTTTGGAATCCAGGCCAGTGACATCCAATAGACTAGAATGGCTTCCAGGAAAAATTTGGTCAGAGTGAGCCTTCCTGCTCTAGACAACCACCTAAAGCTCCAACCAATTAACCTTTTCTCCAATTTTGTCAGCAGCCATTTCCAATCTTCTTTTAGGTAGTTGTTCTGCTTCAATTAAAACACAAGGTATTTTAGTCCTTCCAAGATATCTTGGACTATGTATGGAAATATTCTCCTATAGATGGCCACTTTCTCTCTTTCCATCTATGAAATAGTGAGGGTGGATTTTTGAACATTTTTTTGCATCCCTTTAGACGTTCAGAAGATGGAAAGTATTTCCGCTAGGATTTTTTCATCCCCAACTCTACCACTATAGAAAATGAGAAAGTCATCCATGAACAATAGATGAGTAATCCTCATACCAGGGGAGATATGAAATCCTTGAAATTCCCCTAATCTAACTGCATTTTCAATAGCCTTACTCAAACCCTCAGCTACCAATAGGAATAGGAGAGGGGACATAGGGAATCCTTGACAAAAACTGCTTTCTAAAATGAAGAATGGGATGCAACCCTATTGATAAGGACTACAAAATATATCAATGTGATACAAGACGTCACCCACTTTATGAAGGGGACCTCGAATCCGAAATGAGTAAGTAAGAGTTGGATGTATGACCAATTCACTCAATCATATTCTTTTGGAAGATCAATATTTAGTATAGACCCCTTTTCTTTTATTATTTTCATGCTATGCAGGCCTTCCTGGGCTACCCCTATTTCCTCATGAATCTGGCACCCTTCATGAAACCCAAATTGTTCTTTGTAAATGGCTTCTAATAGTAATGGATTCAACCACCAAGCTATGATCTTGGAAATAATTTTTTATATACAATTGCAGAGGGGAATTAGCTTTAAATCATCGAAATAGTGAGGGTCATCCACCTTAGGAATTAGAGAAATAAAGGTGGTGTTGAAAGGACTATGAACTTTTCCATTGGTTCTAGATTCCTCAATGAATTTTAGTACATCACCTCCAATAAGGTTAAAAAAACCCATGTAGAATTCAATTGTCCAACCATCTAGATCTGGACTTTTATCCTTCTGAAAGATATGAAGAGTTTCCTTTAGTTCTCCTTCAGTGACTTATGCATAGAGTTCTCGATTCCCTTCTTCGTCCATAAATCTAGGAAAGTATAATTCCAATTTTATAATGCCAACTATCTTCACACACATTTTCGCTTTGAATAAGATATGGAAATGGATTTTACCCATGTTCACAATCCCTTTGAAATAAGTGACTTGTCTTCCCTCCTGATCCTTTAAAATCCATATTTTTGTTGGTTTCTTTCTGCCCCTTTGTGTATGCTTGAAATAATTTTGTATTCTCATCTCCGTTCTCAAGCCAAAATTCTCTACTTTTAAGTCTCCACATTGCTTCTTGACATGCCAACAATTGTCTACGCCTTGCCTCAAGCCTTTTCAAATTGTCTCTAGAGGATTTTGAAGTGAACCCATAATATGAATATTGATAGATCAATTCCAATTGTACCTCTATACTTTGGACTTCTTGCTCATCTTCTTTCTGTTTTAAAAATTCCCACGGGATGGCCAACTTTTTTATTCTTCTAATATTTTTCGCGAATTGAATGACAATTGAGATGCCCTCAAAATCCCTCATTCCAAACCAGTTAGACTTAATCATCTTCTGAAAACCCTCATACATTAACTAGGAAGAGTTCAATTAAAAAGGTGAGGAATGATTTTGAGGACCACCTTCAAATTCAAACCAAACTGGGTAGTGGTCTAATTCAGCTCCACTCCCAATCCATTAATGAAATTGAAATGGAAGCAATGCCATGGTTTCATATATCAATAAGTGTTCCAACCTATTAGCAACATGAGCCTCCCATACCCTCATATTCTTCTAGGTGGGTAGTAGCTTTAGGGAAGCTATATCAATAATTCCTTTGGAAGACAAAAGATTGTTGAATAATGTTTCTTAATTGTCAGGGTGGACTGAGGGACCCCAAATTTCAGCTTCCCCTAGTGAGAAATTGAAATCACCTCCAATAATTAGATTGTCAACCTTCAAAAGGTATTTACCAAACATAAATTCCCAAAATATGTTCTTATCCGAATGAGGTCCATATACATTGATTATTTAGACCTCTACCCCACTTCCTTCCATCAGAAAGTCCCCTCCCAAGAAAGATTCCAAATCCCATGAGTTCAAAATCTTAATATTATTATATCTCTCACCTAAAACAAGACCACCTGACCTACCCCAGGCATCTATTCCCAGAAAATTCCAACCCAGAAGAAGACAAGTTAGTATCTTGGTGGTCATGATTTTATCTACTAAGGTTTCTTGAAAAATAACTACAACAGGCTGGTGTGTTTTTACTAGCCGCTTCAAAGAATATTTCTTTTGGGGGCTTGCAAAACCCTACAATTATAGGTGAGGAGTTTCATGGGGGAACCCCTTTAGGGGATTTCACTACTCTAATTGCCCCTAGGATTAACCATTTTTTTCTTGAAGAAATATCAACCAAATCATGAGATAGTGCCTTGGAAAGATGTGAATTTATTCCATGACCCATTTTTGTCCTAAGAATCTTTGGGTTAGGGCACATTCCTCTATTTTATACTGTGGGAATGGATATCGATCTATTACGAAGTTGGAAACAAATGGTCAAGTCCTCGGATCCATCTTCGGGAGATTCCTCCAATGTCCAAGAAACCGGGGATCCAAGAGGCGACTTGAGGTGTAGAGTGCAGTCAACCAATGACAGAAAAGGGGAATGTGATGGAATGGAGAAATAATTTCGTGCAACATTATTTGGGGAAGGGATATCCAGAAGTGAGTGGTTATAGTCCACCATAAAAAAATTGAAATATTTAATCAATCCATTAACTTGACGAGAAATAGAGATGTTCATACCCAATAAATTATCGATCAATTGCTGATAAGCTACCTACAGGATGATCTTTTTTCTCACCACATCCCCTGAGACTGGAAGCAAAACCAAATCATCCCCCTCTGGAGAAGCTAACCCATCAACCAATATGTTAGGAGACTCTACCTGATCATTTATTGGGGTACCCACCCAAGTCAACACTGAGGAGGGAGAGTGGGTTACAAATTCCTTTTGATTCCCTTGATCGGGCATATTCGTGGAGGAGGGTCGACTGTTGTAGCACCTCTCTGTGGAATTATGACAATCCATAAAAACATGACTATATTCGTGGCATATCCTACACTGGAAAGATACCCTTATATAGTTTAGGATTTGAACCCTGGTACTTCCCAAGTCTATCAAATTAAGGTATTACCAAATGCCATCCAGAATATTCAATGAGACCAAAATCCTTGCCACCGACATCTCCCATGAATCTATGAATCCCATATCGATGGAAAAATACACCCCAAAAAAATTCCCAATAGCTTGGAAACATTTTCCAGTCCAAAGGTGAGGAGGGAGGCCCGACAATTGCACCTAGATTAGGATGAAATCCAGGTGATCACTTGTTGCATCGAAGGTGGGGTTCCATAACTTCAATAGGACAAGAGAAGGCTCAATTGACTAACTTTTTTGAAGAAAAATCCTCGTTGGGATAGGCTTCGAGAAAATAATTATGAACCAACCCCTGGAGAGTCGATTAATTTTGGGTGGTGGGTTCAAGGCCGCACCCAAGTTTTTCTCAGCTCAGGTCTTTAGAGTCTTTTGGCTGAAATGATGACCATACACTTTTTCAACTATGGTTTTATCAACCATCACCGCCACCTCAGACATAATTAGGTCTTCTCCAAGAATGAAATTGGGGTCTGCCTTTGAGGATCCAATGCACTTTCTCTTTTTCCTTCTCCTATTTCCTGGAGCACCTATCAGACCTTGATATAGTGTTAAATGTGCATTACCTACAAGATCCCCACAAAAAAATGAATCCCTCTCATGGAGGTTTGAAGGATGTAATTTTGAGGCAATAAACCTTTCCACTGGCTCCCTTGACACCTCATCCATGAACAAACCTTGATCCATATAAGGGTAGAAGAAATCTGATGATGGAACCTGATCCAAATTCTATCAGTTCATGAACCCTAATTTTGAACCCTCGAATGCCTCTTCCAGAGAGATTTCAGATAAACCTGCCAAATCCCCCTAATTAAAGCATGATGGAAGAGTCATTGTGGGGTCAGGACATGACCAGGAGAATTTTTTTGGGGATGACATCGAGAAAAACCACTGTGAAAAGGGGAGAAGGTTCCCTTAGGATCTATAATAGGTGGAATACACCTTGGAATAGAGTGAGGAACTTGTTTGATGCTTGTGGTGCCCCTAGTCACCACTACCTCACCATTCCTAGCCTCCGCTCCTAGCCAAGAGAGCGATCCTGACACTGACTGAGAGAAAACACTAGTAACCACTAAAAAATGAGAGAACAAATCAACCCACTCTTCTGGGGGTTCCGCCTCTACCAGCTATGCTAGATTGGGGTATATGGGGCTGCCAGCTATCCCCATCTAGGGTAACATATCACCCAGATATGGAGAGTAGTTTACTTGATCTTTGTATGTAGCCACTAGATCAACTCTTGTATCTGAGAACTAACCTTTTGATTTGCTTCTAAGACCCATTGATTCTTCCACCACTGCTGACTAATGTCCTAGGAAAGTGGAGCCCTACGATCTTCAGAAAAAGTGTGGGATCAGCTAGATAGTTCTTTTCCCGAGGCCATGTCACGAAAACTCATATGACCGCAGGTGCAGGCCGTAGACCTCTGTTGGCACAGGGGTAGACCCAGGGTTCAACACTCAAGAGAACACCAAAAAAACCCTAACTATTGTCTCTTTCGGAAACGCTTGCAAAGCCTATGAAGTCTCACCCGAGGTAGAGGTAGGGGTGGTTGCAGGACTCAGATGTCTACAACCTTAGCTGGGACACCGATCTATGATTATATCTTTTACAGGGCACTTAGCATAGATCATTCATCAATATTTAACCCTTATGGTACTTCACAGATAACACAGAGCATCGTAGTGAATACTTAGACTAAAGATGATTCAGTACTTAGCCACAGAAATATAGATTAGATTCACCAGATCAAGCACTAAGCATATTATATATCAGATCTAACATTCATTCATATATCATAAGCTCAGAGCATAACTAGATATATTTAATCACAGCAAGCACTTAACCAAGAAGGAGATAAACACATTAGGTCGAAGCATAGAGAACAATACACAAAGTTACCGTGGTTCACCCCCAACCTGGAGCTACATCCACAAAGTCTTCTTCTTTATATTATCTCAGTCAAGTGGTTACATCACAGAGCTTCAGTGACCCTTACTTCACACAGGAAAAAAGATCTGTGCATCTCACTAGATCCTTCTTCCATGCACTTTAGCAAAAAACTACAACAAATTTCACTTAGCTTTTCAATCTCCTTACAATCATGCATAGAGCACTTGCAATATACATCAAATCACAGAGATCCAACTGCTAGCACTAAGACTTTAGCTATACATCACATAGATGTACTACTATCCTATACTTACATTGCCTAAGTATCTATTTATAGATTACAAAATGGGCCTAAGCATGGGTAAACCCACAATCCGACATCCCTTTCCATTTACATCAACCCAAAACCCTAAAAGGGACCCAAAAATAGGTCTTGCTTCCCTAATTTCCACTTTGCATTGCACTCCATCTTTGGCAAGGTGTCACAGTCCCAAAAAAGGTCAAATATGACCAAGTATTCTTCAAAACTTGGTCAAGGGCCAACATGCCCCCAACACTCACATGTGACTCATCCCAAGTCACTCAGGTCTGATCAATTCCACCTCGAATGCCTCAATCTTGGCTCAAGTTGCTTCGACCTGATGCAGTGCGACAACCTCTTTCTCAGTAAATTATTGGATCACTGTGTCATTGAGTGGTCCTTCCAGGCATTGTTTTATAGTGATGAGAACCTATTCGAGTTCATCTCCTTGGATTTCAATTTTAGTGAATAGTTGGCATGCCTTTTCTTGGATTGGATGAAGTCATTGGGATACTTCCATCACTTTAGTTTTTAGCGTATGTACCTACTGTTGGGCTGTGCGTTGTTCTGCAAACCTATTCATTATTTCAATTGGGGTCAAATTATTTATCTGCACCTGTAGCATGTCTGCATGCTGCTTTTCTTCTTGTAGTTGTGCCTCCAATGTCTGCAATTCTGGATTCTCTCTGAGGGTTTCATAAGTTTGGGCGCTTCTAGCACTCAACTTCTTGCATTCCAAGGAAAAGGTTTTTAATCAGCCAACTGCGCTTCGAGCAGTGGCCTCTCTTAGATCTCTTATTTCTTGGGGGGTATTGAGCACAGTGCAGAGCTCCAAATCAGTGATGCACTATTGGAGTTGTTGGATTACTTCTTCCAATTGGGTCACCTGTTGTGAGAGACGGTCTTCCATCTTCACTTATATGACCATCACATAGTGTAGTGCTTTGTGAACCCTTTCCTGTACTTCAAGTTGCTCTGCTAGAAACTGTGCCTTTTCCTTGTCCCACTTCACTTTCAGGGAAATATTTTCCCATTCTGCGTCATTCTGTTGTTCTAGAAGTGCTTTCTGTGCTTGCATCAAAGCCTAGATGGATTTTGTTGTGTCTTCTTGAGCTCATCGAAGCTGAGCTTTGACTTGATCAACGATTTGGCGTAATTGAGTGTGATCATCACCTATTCCTGATGTTACGCTTATCAAGGGTGTTGTAGAAACTTCTTTCCTAGACTGGAGTGCCTACTGCACTTCTTTGAGTTCGCCATTGATTCGATTTAATAGCTCCTCCTGATTTTATGCGAGCTCTAGTGAAACATCATTCAGCGCAACAATTAAGAAGTCGAAGTCATTCGGGGTAAGGGTAGTTTTAAGCGTGGTCCAGGTGGCCTTAGATTTATTTCAGGAGGAGGGTTTTGGTGGTGTCATATTTGTTTTCATGATGGGATCCTCCTCCTCTCTAGGTGGAGTAACCTCACCTATGTTTTGTTCAACTTCTGTACTGCCTATCTCATCACCATCACCTCCCTCCGCAGGTGAGATCGAAGTAGTCTCCGTGGACATGCTAGGGACATCTTCAACTTCGTCATCCTTCTTATTCCTACATGGCCTAGGTGTATCTAGCATAGCTTCAGGTCTTTCCTCGTCGTACATGTCTACGAGGTCCGCTGCAACAAGGAGGTCCACCGACCATTCCTTGGTAACTCCTCCAAGTCATATTTTGTCAGTTTGTAGTAGGATTGGAGCTTCTATTTATGCTCATCACCACACGCTGTAATATAGGTGAAGTGGTGGTCCACGCTAAATTTAATCAAAGGTATAAACCTATGAAGTACATTTAGGGTGATTCGTGGTGTATATTGAATTTCATTCTTAAGTTGGTTGAAGTAGGTGTGGAAGACAACATTAGACTGCCACTGCTTGTTCATGTCACTGGAGTACCACAACGTACAAAACTTCGTGCTTAGTGGTTTGAAAGGTTCGATATCTGAAAAAGTGACTCCCTCTGGTAGTTCCCAAGCGATGGAAATGATGAGTATGAGAAACCAACTAAAGTGGAACTCATACCCTCGGTATTTCACTCCTCTACAATCCATCTCTAACTAGTTTACAAGATACTGTGCCCAATTCATCTGTAGTCCCTCGACGCACTTCCCTGCGAGGTCAACTATGAAGCCAGTCACCTATGTTGGTTTGTTCTTATGAGATAACTTTCCCATGATCAGCTGACATGCAAGGTGCACTGTGCCACTCTAGATAGAAGCTACCTTGTAGCCTCGCGTACCCTTCTCTACATTTCCATAAGTTTCCTTTATCCATTGTGCAAGTGCTCGATCTGAGGTCTTGCCTGGGTAAAATTCTTGTGGGTCAGGGCCTTGCATGCTAAGTCATATGATCCGATTGATTAGAGTCGGATCCATAGTGATGTGGTGGTATAACCATAAGTATCTACCGTGGTATCAAGACAGCAGCAACCTGATGCATGCGTTGACTTCCCAGTGTCTGCTGAAGTGAGGGATATTCATTGTATTGAGCAGTGTGGACTTCACGAGGTTCTGGGTCAAGGACTATGGGACAATATTAGGATTTCTACCTTTGGTCTTAGTTAAGTATTTATGTGGAGCTAACATGTTGTAGGTTTTGTGATCTCCAAGGTTAAAAGCATTAAATTTCAGTGATGTGAGCTTATCCTGGTCAGTACATACTACGCACACCCCTTTCGAAAGATATGCGGTGATAAAGGTGTACTCAAAGTCTCTGGGTACACTGTCATGGTTAATATTTCTTCTCAAAGGTGGTATGTAAACTAGAAAAATGCGTGGGATCATCTTGGCATTTGCAATATCGTCTCTATGCTTTGTTCTTGTCTCAATTGTGGTTCTGGAAGGTTCTGCTCCATGAGTAGTGGAGGGAGAATATTGGACTCCTCCTGCCGATGATGCTTGCACACCTGCATACATCCTTCTCTCTGACATGACTCTCTCAACCATTAGGTCAATAAAAAATTCTTCAACTACTTTCTCAACAGCGTTGAGCTCATCCGACATACAATCTTGGGTCCACTAGCTCAGGTGTGAAAATGAATTCAGAGACTACAATGAATAGTATGGGAACAAGGAAATGATCACAGGGTGAAGTAATCTCAAGTTTCAGGCTCAAATTATCACTTAGCAAAAAGTATTCTCAATGTGTGGCATGACAGACTAAGTAGGGAAACTTAGCAATGGTCTGCTTGCAATGGATATGGGGCCTTCATTAACTCCATTCTATCCCTTCTGGTGTTGTCCAATGGTCTAGTGGGAGCCCATAATTTCTTTTCAACCCATTCAGGGAATAAGTCGAACGGATATATTGGTCCAACGGTTATATTGTTGCACCATGGTGAAGTGCCAGATGTCGCTATTATGATATCTCAACGAAGCTCAATTCTTGTGATTTTTCCTTCTGTGAAGTTTCCTCTGAAGTCTTCTGTAACTTTCCAATTTTGGCCCTCTTCTTACTTAGCTTCCTAGCCTTTTTCCCAGTGAGCTTAGTCTCGGTCATCCTTTTTCCATTCTACGTCTTATCTTCTCTTGACATAGTCACGTCACGCTGCTTAGGTTCTTTATTCAGATCCAAGGGTAATACTCCTTCATCATATGGATTAGGTATTTCGGTCTTCTGTGGTTCCTCTAATGCTCTTATAGCTTCAACATCTAGGTCCCTGGTTTTTAACAACTGAGATCTGTTCTCTTGTTCCTCCATCAAGTAGGCGATCTTTCTAGTCATAAATTCCATGATTTATTGCTTCTTCTATTCTAGGGATTCCTTTTCTTCTTTCCTCCGGATCTGGTCTTTTTCAATCCATATCTTTCCTAGCAAAGATGGAAATGGGACACAATCCTCAATAAATCTAATGACTTCAAACTCTTCCTCTGTCAAAGTTCCATGGGTACTCATAGTTATCTGGGTAATTCTGCCACATAGGGTTACCATTTTGCCTTTAAAAAATCCGATGGTTCCTAGTGAAGGGACTAGAGTAGGCCTTCCTAGGGTTTCTCAAGTACTTTCTGTCATAATTTTCATCGGTGTTCCCTCATCCAGAGCACAGTCAATGTCGATGTTTCCTATTATTACTTCGATTTTCTCCTTTTCTTTGAAGATCTCTGACAAACTGACATCCTTATGATCATCTAGGGTTTCTTTTATTTTCAGTAACATGATCTCTGATGCTTTCTGGGGTTCTTCCATAATTTTAGTCTCTTGATCTCCTTCAAAGTTTGTTTGTTCCATATTCACTTTTCAATTTTAGCAATCATTCTAGGGAAATCCAATACTTCATAGCCCATAGATTTACAACAGAGGCAACTAGGGTTTCTCCCAAGGAATTCCTTAGCAAGATGTCCTGGTCTTATGCAATTGTAACAAAGAGTTAATCCTCCCTTTCTCATCCATGATCCCCAACTCTTCTTGTACTGCGTGCTAGGATCATGATGGCTAGTCTACAAAAATTTCTTTCTAGGATCTTGCATCCATTGGTTAGTCCAAAAATTCTTTCTATGCATAGGTATAACATATCTTTCACTATTCCTATCAGACCTATTCATATCAAACTTTCTTTTATCTAACAATGCTCTAGTTTTCAGGCTAGGACAAAATTTATCAAGTGTACCTAAATTCATGCTTCAGAAACAAAAAAATTCCACTTATCTTACCTATATAGAGCACAAAGCTTTCAGATCTAAAAATTGAACTATTCTTACCTTTACTAGAGGCTAGATCTTATAGATCTTACCTCTTTTCTGCGAAAATTTGTACTTTTACCTTTATTAGAGCATAAAGTGTTCATATATCACTTCGTTTCTTCAGTATCAACCTCTTTCTTGCAGATCTGACCTCTTTCCTTCAGATCTGACCTTTCTTTCTTGGCACAAAGATTTGTAGGCCAAGTAGAATACTGCGCACTAGGGAAACAGATCTACGCACATAGCTTATTTCACACAAAGCTTTTTCTTCTTTAGTTCCCAGCAATCATAGCTCCAAGTCTCGAAAATGAAACCATTTGTTGGCACAGGGGCAGACCCAGGGTTCAACGCTCAAGAGCGCACCAAAAAAACCCTAACTACTGGCCCTTTCGGCAACACCTACGAATCAGATGAAGTCTCACCTGAGGTAGAGGCAGGGGTGGTTGTAGGACTCAGATGGCTGCAACCTTAGCTAGGACACCGATCTATGATTATATCTTTTACATGACACTTAGCATAGATCATTCATCAATATTTAACCCTTATAGTACTTCATGGATAGCACAGAGAATTGCAATGAATACTTAGACTAAATATGATTCAGTACTTAGCCACATAAATATAGATTAGATTCAACAGATCAAGCACTGAGCATATTATATATCAGATCTAACATTCATTCATATATCATAAGCACATAGCATAACTAGATATATTTAATCACAGCAAGCACTTAGCCAAGAAGGAGATAAACACATTAGGTCAAAGCATGGAGCACAATACACAAAGTTACCGTGGTTCACCCCCTCCATGGGGCCACGTCCACAAAGTCTTCTTCTTTATATTATCTCGGTTAAGCGGTTACAACACAGAGCTTCAGTGACCCTTACTTCACACAAGACAAAAGATCTGCACAGCTCGCTAGATCCTTCTTCCTTGCACTTCAGCACAAAACTACAACAACTTGCACTTAACTTTTCAATCTCCTTACAATCATGCACAAAGCACTTGCACTATACATCCAATCACATAGATTCAGCTGCTAGCACTAAGCCTTTAGCTATACATCACATAGATGTACTACTATCCTATACTTACATTACCTAAGTATCTATTTATAGATTACAAAATGGACCTATGCGTGGGTAAACCCACGGGCCGACATCCCTTTCCCTTTACATCAACCCAAAACCCTAAAAGGGACCCAAAAATAGGTCTTGCTTCCCTAATTTCCGCTTCGCGTTGCGCTCCATCTTTGGCAAGCTGTTAGTCCCAAAAATGGTCAAATATGACCAAGTATTCTTCAAAACTTGGTCAAGGGACTATAAGATCCATCCCTCATTGTACCCCCAAGAAGTTATTGGGTGTGTAATCTTGGAGAATCCATATGTGTATCTCCAATAATAAGTAGCAAGACCCATTAAGGATATCACATTAATAACATTTGTTGAGTTTTGTATCCATATTGTGTTCTCTTAACACTTTCAAAACCATTCAAAAATGATCCTTTTTCTCTTCTTCAAATTTCAAATAAATCGTAGTATCATCAAGGAAAACAAGCACAAACTTGTCTAAGTATTTATTGAAGACATTGTTTATGAGGCACATGAATGTAGTTGGTGCATTTATGAAATTGAATGACATAACTACAAATTCACAATGAACATACCTTGTTTTGAAGGTTGTCTTGTGGATTTGTTCTTCCTTAATTATGACTTGATGATATCCCTTCTCATTTGGTCAAATACAACATCAATTCAAGGCAATAGAAAGTTGTTATTAACTATTACCTTTTTTAGTTGTCTATAGTTAATAAATGGCTAGAGAGTTCCATATTTCTCTTTGAAAAATACGACGATTTCTCCCCATGGGGATAGACTTATCCAAATGTATCATTAATCTAGTAATTCTTTCAAATTCATTTTCATCAACATTAGTTTTGCAAAAATCATTCTAAAAGGAGACTTAGACACTAGTGTAGTTCCCGAAATAAGGTTGATTGAAAACTTAATCTCTTTTTGGGAGTAGTCTTGAAACATCATAGGGAATACATATTTGAATTATTTTAATAAAGGATATTTCTTGGGATTTGGGCCTTTATACTCCAATGGTTCCAATACATAGGTTGTATACCATTGTCAACCCTTTCTAGAGAACTTCTTCAATTGCAAGTTTGAATGTTTTCTAATAGAGATCACCTTTGGAATACCTATCGTTCTTGAGTTTCCATGTTCACTAATGCAATCAAAGGTATTATTGTAGAAATAAATATTAATTCAATGCTATTCCGACCAATCCACCAATGAGAACATCATATAAACCAAGTGGCAATATGTTCAAGTTTTCCCATGTGAAGAGCCATTCGGTTCTAACAGACATCTCTCCACCAATTCCCTGATTATTTTCTTGGTTCCAATGGTTATTTGAAATAACCATGACTTACTATTCTTAGGATTCTTAAGAAACACGGTTTGAAAACTTTAGGAGGAATAGTACTTACTACATCATTGGCAATTATAGCCTAACAAATGTTTTGAACATTCCTAGTGTTCTCTTTTTGGTATGGAACTATTTTTAGAAAATCATCTTCCTCACATATCCAACATTAAATAGGATCTCTTGGCCCCTTTCCCATTGATTCAAAAAATTTATTTCCCCTTCATTCTACTTTATTATGTTGGAAATTCTTTGGTTGGTTTTTGTAATGAGGCTTGAACCTTTTCTTTCTTTTGTAAAGATTCTCCTTTTTCTCCTTCCATGCTTTGTGAACCTCTATATTGTTTATGTTATTCTCATATCAATATTTATCCTTTCCAAATTCCTCATCAAAAGTCCCAAAATCATCAAATTCAATCTTCTCCTTGTAGAATTGAGGAAATCTATTTAAGAAGCAATGAATCTTGAACTTCTCATCTATGATGTCCTTGACATATCTAAACAACTCAAAGAATTCATTTGCATATTCCTCTATGGTTATTTTTCCTAAATTTAATTCATGGGATTCCTTGATTTTAACCTCTTAGTACTTGTCACAGAGATACTTTTGATAAAGTACTTCTTGAACCACTTCTAGACAATCTTTCTGATGGGTGTTATATATGCACTAAAAACACAGTAAAAACCCTCAATTAAATTTTCAACCCAGGGTAAGTAAACTTAGAGTTGTAGAAAAATATATGCCAAAGGTAGAAGGTTGGTAGGAGTATAGTCTAACTAAGGAAGGCAACTATCTAAGGCTAATCTACTCAAGAAAAGCTATCTAATGAGAAAACCCTACTAAGCAAAATGAAACTAGGTAAACTAAGTACTTTTGGGCCAAGGATCGATGGATGGTTCCTAAGAAAGCAAGTAAAACCCCATGTAAAGAAAAATAGTTCAACAATAAGCAAAAGAAAACTACTAAGAATAATAAACAAATGAAAAAAACAAACTTCTTTAACTTGCCAACCTACATCCAATGAAAAACTACCCTATGAAAGAAAATAAATAAGCAAGTAAGCAAAAACACCTATCTAACCTATTAAAGAAAATAGACAAGTAAGCAAAGACACCTAACTAACCTACTAAAGCAAAAGACAAGAAATCAAAGGAACCTGACTAACCTACTAAATCAAAATACAAGTAAGCAAAGGCAACTAACTATTGCAAGCAAAACTTCTCATTGATAAACTATCTAGCCTAAGAGGCAAGTGGACTAAATGCCTAATCCAAAACTATTTCTCTTGCATGAAAGGAAATTTAAATGCTCAATGCAATGCATGAAAGTAAATCTAGTCTATTGAGAGCAAGAAAGACTAACAACTAATTCTTGAGCAAACTACTATCTAATCTATCAAAGCAAAGTATATCTATCCTACAACAACAAATAGGATTATTTCCTAAGCTATGAAAGCAAGAAACTATATCTATGAAAGCAAAAAAACTATTCTTTAACCTATGACAATTCAGATATAATGTTGGTGGTTGTGTGAATGCCTTCAGTGGTGATGGATGATATCTCGGTGACACTTGACAACAAAGGACAGTTCCAATGATATAAGCTCAACACTAATATTGATGGCGAAATGAAAAGTATGGATTAAACAATCCAATGAGAGTTTAGCCATGACAAAAACAATGTTAGATACCATACATATTCATATATGAACCATCAAAAACATAACAAGATCATCATTATAAGAACAACTAGATTCAACCATTAACTAAGAAATATAATTGCAATTTAATTCTAGGAAATGAAATTACATAAAGGAAACTATGCTACATCTATTCTAACAATTCAAACTACAATAAAGAAATGATTAAAAACATAAATTTAAGACATGACATTAAAAAAAGTAAACTAACAACTACATTAATAAACAACTAAGTGAGCAAGATCTATGTAAAATTGAAATAAGCAAGCTATGATTAAAAACTGAAATCAACTCTATCCATCCGTCAAATCCCTGTCAGAGAAAACCCAAATTGAAACTTTGTTCTATTCTAATTAAAATTTTATTTTAAACTTGATTATAAAATCATAAAAGAAAGCATAATCTAATATCTAATTACACATGGGGTTAGTCTAGGGGTCTGCAGATCCGTTCCTAAATACAATATTAATGCATGCTAACACACTTTATTGTACTAACCTGCAAAAGAGAGTCAAAGCAAATTAGATTATAACAACAAACTCATTAACAAAATAGAAATGCATGTACAAGAAAATAAAGAGAACAAAACTATGAAATGCCTAAACAACACAAAGACAGTAACTAGACTTCTAGTGGGCCCCCCAGCAAGTCATGGCTACTTCCTAAAATCCAACCATGAACTCAGCAACTAGAATTCACCATGAAAAATCAAAAACGTATTTCTGGCATAATCTGGCAATGTAAAAACTCAAAACAGAGTAAAAATGTGTTTGTCCCTATCACACTGATGTATATGATGCTTAGCTTATGTCTAACCACCTCAATGGTATTTATAATGTTTACAGGCTAAGTGGTCGACCACAGGAGGCTCGAACCACTTCTAAAATTGGAAAATTTCATTAATGGTGTCGTAATTGCTGAAACAGAGATACCCACTAATCACCCACCATAACAACCCAAAATTGAGTTGTCAAGAGTTCAGTAGATGGACGAGATAAGCATGATCAAAACCCATGTTTCCGATTTTCCCATCACTTTCCACCAATGCCATAACCGCCAAGTCACCCTACGTTTTTGTGTAGGAAGAGGTGTTGGACGGAATGCCAAATCGAGTGTTGGAATGAGTGTCGGATGTCGAATTGAGAACCACAAACTTCTCTTAATCCATTCATAATTTCAGGAAATGGCTCATGTAGGAGCTAATTGGACATACTGCTCACAAAACCCATATGCCAGATTTTTCAGATTCCACTTCATCCTCCCAAAAATTAATGTTTAAGTTTGTTGCCCGTAATAGTGCCAAATGAAGTACTAGAACAAGTGTTGGAAGCATAAACGTAGTGCATTTTCTCCCTGTAACATCAAAAAACATGAATTATCTCTTGGAAATCATAACACATGATGAATTTTATCCAATACAATCAATAAACATGGATTATACGTACAAAGTGTCGATCATACCGTTTTATCATGAAATTCTTCAAAAAGATCCTTCAAAAGATGAAAACACATATATACATATGGAAAAAGTGTATAATAACCGTCATGAAAATGATCATATCTCGGGCCCAACACTTTCTCTCACTAATTTTCTTAACTTGTTTGATATGTTCTTGCTAAATTGATGCTCTGCAATTATAATCCATAAATGAGGGACTTATATCCCACTCGCTTCACCAACATGGATCCTTTTTGGAATTAAAGTTCTTGTTTCTATATCGACTGTAATACCCCCAGGATGAACCCCAATTGTAAATGTACATATGTTTTATAGGCTGGTGAAAGAAATTATTATAGGCCAAAGTTCTTGTGTGATTATTAGGCCGGAGAACCTAGATGCTAAAAGGCAAGTGATCCTATCATTGTAATATGTAATCACTCATATTATTAATAAAATACATCACTATTTTAGACCAATTCAAACAAAAGAGTATGGGGGGATAGGATTCCACAAGAGGGAAAGGGGGTTAAGGGCTTAAGGAAGAGGAGCTAAGTCAAGGGAGCTCAAGCGAAGAAATAAAATAATATTATTCATAAAGCACTAAGTATTATAACATTAATTTATCTTATGTTCCCAAGGTAAGGGAATGAATTACAAGTGGGGAACAAGTTAGTTTTGTTGATCAATTGGGTTGGTTTTCATTGATGTCAACCCTTGAAGAAAGCCGGGTATCGAATTCCAGTACAACAAAGGTTTGGGTAATGGACCCAAGTTTGTTTGATGTACAATGATATGAGTTTTAATATATTTTAAGGTAAGACTATTATAGATGGATAGTACATGTCGTGTCATTTATGGTGGTATGTGGAACATCACATAAATCCTTACGATTAGAGAGTTATGGCCACGTGAAGTTGGATAACCCTCATGAGTCATCTAGAAGCCCCAAAAGGTCAAAGTAGTCAAAGTGGTTGCAAAGAAGAAATTATTTAAATAATAAAGTGAAGTGACGAGTGTACTATAAGTCAAAGTGGATATAAAAGAAATTATTTAAATAATAAATTTAATGGAGAAATTACTAACTGGATAAGTGGTTAGAAGTGGGTTAGCCCTAAAATAAGGAAAGTGGATTAAGATGGTTAGAAGGTAACCCCTTGAGGAAGCTACATAAAAGTATAAATAAGAGGAAAGGGTCTCTCATTTTCATGACACTTGAGCATATTGAATATCTACAAGTCACTGAGGTAACCAAAGGATATCTAAGGTGAATTTCAGAGGGAAGGTGAAGTAAATAAGGCCAAAATTCAAGGGAGGATAAATTATTTTGATGATTCTTTCTAAGGTATGTTATTTATAGGTCAGCTCACCATTTTCACAATAACTTGTTTTCTAGAATGATTCAGGCCGCGAAATATGGAACCCATTGAGGAAACATATCCATGTAGCTATGATAAACATTTCAGCTTGTGGGTCATTGTATTTTTGGAGTTACACTCCATGGAAAATAGGGTTTGTGGCTAGTTCTGAAACTAGTCTTAAACATGTGTTTCAGGTAAAAACGTCATAACTTATTCATAACTTATCCAAATTTAGTAAGACCAAATGTATTGGTTAGAGTAAAGTATTTAGTATTATTTGTACCATTTTTAGATCCATACAAAAAATATTCCATGCGGAGCATGCTCTACAAATTATCTCTCTAGAATAAGTTAGAATTCAATAAGGTATGTCATTTTTTTTATAACTCCTTTTTCTGAGAGGTTCCAAGTAGTGAAACCTGGAGGAATTGCATAAAATACATTGAAGAACATTGTGTACTATTTTCAAATCTTTATTCATTACAGGTACATAGTTATGATTATTTCAAGTTAGGGTTTTTTACTAATCCAAAATTAGTCATGTGAGACTAAAGTAAAGTTTGATGAAAATGCTAGCCTCTTGTATTTAAAGTTAAGGAACGTTTGAAAGTATGTGACCATATACACCAGATCTATTATAGAGTTAAAAATCAGATTTGGATGATGAAATTGATGAGGTATTTTGGTTGATGTATGTTACAGATAGAGGTTGTATAACAATGAGGTTGTGGCACATGGTTTGATTTAATGGTTTATGGTATTGGTTTTATGGATTGAGTGATGAATTATTAGTTAAATTTTGATGGTTATATTGGTGTATGGTTGAGGTACATGTTGGGTACATGGTTGAGACAAGTAGTTTATGAGTTGGCACATACATGAGGTGTGTAGTTGATGATGTTGGTACATCTTGATGAGTCATAGTTTATGTGTATTTGATGCATGATTGGTACATATTTGGTGCATGGTTGATGCTCTCATTGATGGTAAAAGTTGAGGTACAAGTTGGTGCATGGTTGATGCACTTGTTTATGGTACATGTTGATTACAGGTTGTTATAGGTTATTTGGTGCATGGTTGATGCACTCGTTGATGGTACAGGTTGAGGTACAGGTTGGTGCATAGTTGATGCACATGTTTATGGTACATGTTGATTACAAGTTGTTTGGTACATGTTGTTTGGTGAAGTTTGATTGGTAAAAGTTTACAACAGTATATCTCACAGTGATAGTGTGACAGTGATTCAATAAATCTACTTCTACATCAGGGAGGTTGGACGGGGCAAGGACAGGTGGTTGTAGTCGGAGAACATAGGGGGTTGTAGCCTCCTTTTGGTTATAGCCAGAAAATTGGGTAGTTGGATCTTACCTCAGGTTGTAGCCTAAGAAACTAGAGAGCTAGAACCTCCTTCCAGTTGCAGTTGGAAAACAAAGAAAGTTGGTGCTTCCAATGAATGTAATTCTTAAAGACATATAAAAAAAACATTATGTGGTTTTCTCCCACTTTGTGTTTCCATGTAAAAACATTGGTGTATTGTGTATGTGTATGATTTCTCATTTGTTCATTGTTTATTTAATCTGCAACTATTGGATGATAATGCTACATTGATATAACACTTGCATTTTATGGTTAAAAAGGATTAAATTTCTCTATTACTGATTCAACCCCCCTCTTAGTAATCCAACAATTGGGATCATAGTAGATTCCTTCAAGAAATAATTTAACCACTGGAAGGAGATCATGGATTATTATGAGAATGAAGTACCATTGTTCCATGGTCATAATGGTTTAAAGTATGATATGTGGAGTGGAAGGATGAAAGTATTTTTACAGGCACAAGGGTATTATATTTGGCTATCAGTCGGTATAGGATATGACAGTTCAAAAAGGGAAAAGACTGCATCCAATAAGGAATTGAAGAATAATAAAAAAATAGCAATGGATTTCATATAGGAAGGATTACCTAATCCAGTAAGAGAAAAGGTTGGTAAATGTTCATCAGGAAAATAAATTTTGGGTATGTTACATGATATATATTCTTCACCCATCGCATATTCTAAAAATGCCAAAGCAGATGCAGGTATAGATCAAGAAGAAATATGTTCACCATGTCAAACAGATTTAGAATATGAAGAGTAAATAATCAACAGAGGTATGTTGTTTTTCTTTAATTGTGAAAAACATGGACATCCTGAAATAAAATTTGGTGAAGGAAATGAGACAGAAAAAATAATTGAAAAAGAAGACAATTATGAAGCAGAATTGATTATTTCTTTAGATGGACTAAAAGAAAGAGAAAAAAACAAGTCAATCTAGAAATAATTGATAAAACAAAAGGAATGTGTTCACATTTTTTAAGAATCCCAACATGTCATTGAGAACTTAAGAACTCAACTAGATGAAGCCAAAAAGATCAAAGAAAATCTTGAATATCAAAAGCAACATTTGGAAGACAACATGGCAATAGAGAATGAAGAAGCATAAATGAGAGAGAATATATTGATAGATCATCTTAAGGAAAGAACTAACGATCTAAACCAGCTTGAGGCATAGTTTGGTCAAGAAGATAAAGGACTTGAAGAATAAATAATCACATTAAAAATATAGCTTGAAGAAGCAAAAAGAAGAGAAGAATTCATGAAGTCTCATATAATGAATAAATAAGAGGAGGTTGAGAATCTTGAATAATAAGTTGTCACATTGAGAAGTAAAATCGTCAAGCTCAACAAGAATGTTAAAGAGACAGAAACATCCACATCATTTATAGAGAATGAAGAGAAGCACTCTAGGTTGCTAGAAAAGAAGAATGAAGAAAATAGAAAGACTTATGCAGAAGTACTCAAAGGAAGGTATCATGGTCAACCATAATCTAAGAAAATTATTGAAGATACATATTCAAGAAGGCCATACATGCTCAAGCCACAAAGAAGATTCAATCATGATCATGATCAGTCAAGGAAGAAATTCATAAGGAATACACCACAAAGAAGACCATTCACTCCCAGATATGGAAATTTATTTTATGGTCATTGTTTTTATTGTACTAATTTTAGACATAAGGTTGCAGATTGCAGGGATTATAAAATAAATGTTCAAGCAAGAAATGCCCATGTGTCCCCACGTGACATTGGATGTTACAAATGTCATAACTATGGAAAAATAGCTAATGATTGTAGAAAAATGATTGATACTTCCATGGAAGAGAACACTGATATCAAATATAAGAAAGTATGAATAAGAAAACACGAAGAATAGGTGAACAAATACTAGGTCCCAGAGGTCGCAAGATTGACAATAAAATGAGATGAAGAAAATTCTACAGAGAAAATGAAAGAGAAAATTAGACATATTCAGTGCATTCAGTTAGCATAAGTACAATATGATAGATCAATCAGTTGTAGTAGTACTTCATGATAGTACAATGATCTGAAAATAGAAGGCTGACTTGTTATGCTATGCAAGCACCCCTACTTCATTAAAATAAACTTTACAGGACCTTGTTTCATGTGTAAAAAAATATGCAAAATAAACTTATGTGTTAAGTTCATGTGTCTTCTTGTAAATGCTTATGTGTGAGCAAATGTTATTTTAGATGGTTAAATATGTACTTGCAATAAATACACAGCAACACAACTTGCAGCAAACAAACCATCAAAACTCAGAACAATCACAACATGATAAAGGAGTTCACCCCCCTCCGGGCTACATCTCCTTGAGCCTCCATAATGGACTTGGCTCTCTGGGATTAATTAGTCAAAAGTTCTTTTA
>SNQJ01S0036217.1:77534-91461 GCA_010110895.2 Picea sitchensis
GTTTCCTGAAATTGGCCAATCTTTTCCAACACTTGGAAACATGATGGTTATACAAATCACAATACGTACATGGATTCTTTCTTCCATTGTTACATACAAAGTTATTATGCTTAACATAATCAAATGCAACTGAATGATAAGCGGAATTATACCTAGAGTATTCACCTTTATCGCCTCTTTGAGGAGGTGAATCTGAAGAGTTACAAGCTCTCCTTTGAAGACCATCAACAGTGTTCTTGTCCTCATCACTGTCACAACTCTCATATTTGCATTCATCTTGAACACAAGCCTTGCATGCTGGAGGGAATGAACTTTCAACAAAAGTTCTTGAACTTTCACCTTTAAAGCCTTCTTGAGGAGGTGAAATCGAAACGAAGTTTATGCTTGGAACTTTTTCCCTTGTTTGACTCTCAAAACCACCAAAACATTCATCTTTAGAGGAATTAGAAGATAAAATAACACTACATACCTTATGTTCATGCATGTACTTGGTAAGGGTTTCCTTTGCCTCATGAAGTTGAATCTCCATCTCATGAAACCTTTGCAAAAGCTGGTCTTTCTCCTGCTTCAAGGCCATCAACTGCTCTTCAAGAGCAATGCGCACATCACTGTCTTCACACATCTTTTTCATCAAATCTCTCAAAGTTATTAACTCTTCTTTGTCAAAGAATTGAGATAATGAAAATGTATGAGAACTACCAATACTTGAAGCTTCTGCCATCTTTAGAAGATATTCAACTTCAAAACTTGCACAAAAACCAATAGCTAAATCTCAAGCTATCAATGGCAAACACATGAGCGAAACAAACTTATGCTCTGATACCACTTGATCTGAAAATAGAAGGATGACTTGTTATGCTATGCAAGCACCCCTACTTCATTAAAATAAACTTTACAGGACCTTGCTTCATGTGTAAAAAAATATGCAAAATAAACTTATGTGTTAAGTTCATGTGTCTTCTTGTAAATGCTTATGTGTGAGAAAATGTTCTTTTAGATGGTTAAATATGTACTTGCAATAAATACATAGCAACACAACTTGCAGCAAACAAACCATCAAAACTCATAACAATCACAACATGATAAAGGAGTTCACCCCCCTCCGGGCCACATCTCCTTGAGCCTCCATAATGGACTTGGCTCTCTGGGATTAATTAGTCAAAAGTTCTTTTACAAGATGATGCTCAACTCCAATGGAAAAACATACTGTACCATTGAGATCAGAACACATAAAAACCCCAAAAATGACTAATACAACTCTGAAAACGGATCATGGCTCATCCGGGCATGACCTCTTCTACATGTGGCCATAAGCTTCCCTGAGCTTCTCTTTGGAAAAAACACCTGTAAAAGTCCTCAACAGCCTCTAAAACCTATCCCAATGTGTTGATAGCATATCCATTAGCCAAAAATGATTATTCAATCATAGAAATCAAATATAGGCTCACCAAACCATGCCCTCCATCAAAGAGGGCTTGAAGTTCCCTCGAGCTTCCTGAAACTTCAATGGTGAAAAACTTGTAGAAGAAGTCTTCAAATGGCTGTGAAAATGGCACCAATGGATCCAGCATGTCCAAAAACCCCTAGCTGGGCTTTTACGACACCTCAAACGGCCAAACGATGAAGAAGTTAGGCCTCCTCCATTTTCCTCCTTCAAGCTTTGCTGGAACTGGTTCTACAAAATGCACCTCTGTGTGCATGAACCAAGAACACGCTCCAAAACGTGCATTTAAACCCAGCACCGAGCGGTTCCGAATAACCGTGCAAACTATAGGACGGTTAGGGCACCTCCAGCCCCCAACCGTCAAGCACTCGGTCACCTGGGTCATACGACCTCGGGCTATGGACAAAAAGGCTAACGGTTATAAAACCGTGCCAACTGTTTGAAACCAGTTCACGGGCATATGGTGTGGTGAAAAGAACCACAGGCTACAAAAAAAACCCAAACTCCAACTCGGGGTCATATTAAAAACCATGCGCAAATATTATAACCGCGCCACGTTATAACACATGGTAAAAACTTTGGTTTAAATATAACACACAATACAATGCAATATGCACGCACGCCCTTTGGGGTGGTATCAAATGTGGCATGGTCATATCATATAGCAAACACGCGACCACGGGCTGGGGCTTAGCCCCGGCCCGACCCCCCGCCCATTATATAAAATGTTAAACATAAATACATTATTTCCCATTGTTATAATAAGCAACAAACTGGGGCCTATTGGCCGGGCGGTCGTGTGAAGTCGTTATGCGTTAGGGAGGTCCCCGGTTCGAATCCAGTGGACTCACAAAATTTTACACAATGAACCATTAACTGAGGGACATGTGGCGCCCATAGATTGGGCCACGTGCCCTCATACCATTCGCCACATAAATGACACATGTCATCTCATCATTCGCCAACAGTCAACCAATCATAGCTTGCCACATCATCGCCGTATGGTCCAGTCACCTACTGCATCAGCCTGCCACATCAGTCGACATGTAGGATGATGATGTCATCCTGTGCCACGTGTCACCCTTCCAGTGGTGACACGTGTCACCTCCGAATTGGTCCAACCGTACGCCCAAAAGGCCAAAACTGCATGACACGTGTCACTCCCTGGAGCCACCACGTGTCCTATACGACTGGCCACGTATGTTGTATGGTCCTACCACGTGTCCTATATGGACTGTACGGACTTAACACGTGTCCTGTACGGACTGTATGGACAAGTACAGTCAGCATCAAAATTTTTGCTTGTTTGGCTCGGCGAACAGATCGTGATAACTTTTCCATACGGACTCTGTTTGAGAAAGTAAATATACCGCCAGAATCAAGAAGACGAGACGGACGCAATGGCACCATTTTCATTGCATTCCGAGCACTTTGAAAATTGAGCAAAATTTTGCCCCCTGGTCCAGATTTTGATCACATACAATGACATATGAGTCAAAATTATGGATAGTTGTGTAGCAGAGTCTTGGACAGTATGGACATAGATGGATTTGTAAGAACACTTAACAGGTTTGGAAATATATATGACATTGGATGAGAGAATGGATTCCAAATTGACATATATTGTTTGGACACATGAAGTCCATACACCAGTTCACATTCCAAAATTATTAATGCTCAGAAACAACAATGACAAAAATCCCTACTATTGTAGGTGGGAAGTCCCTCCTACGGACTAGCATTAAGGGTTTTATCATGCATGCAAAAATGAACTAAAGTCTCCAACATCCCAATCATAAACCCCATTATTCATAGCAGATTCAAGGTTAAAGAGATCCAGTTATTGTACCTTAGTTTCTGTGTTTGATGTCGATCCCTTTAATGCTTGGTCACTCTTTGACTGCAACTCTCCTCCCAATGCTGACCTGCATTCACAAAAGACAAACAAATAACTCCACATGAATATGATCTATAAACTAGTGGGTCAGAGATTCTATCAAAATATAATCAAATTTAAATATGGACAATATCATATGGCGGGACGGGAAAATTACTTCTTTTATTAGTCTCACAAGAGTAACCTTACAATAGTGATATTGGCCATTGCTCCTCGAATCTGGTCCTAGGATCCTCTTCAACTATGCTCCAACTACTTTTGTATATGCTTCTCTTCACACAATAGTTGCAAAAGGTTGGGGAAAGGGGAATATTAAATCCAATATAGTTTCTTTGCTATGATTTTCCTCCTTCCAACTGGGAACCCTACCCCTTTTTTTATAGGCTAGAAAGGGCTAGGTATTTGGTCGAGTGACTGACTATGGACGGTCAGTCGATTTAGTTAACTTACCCAAAACTATGTGTTTCATCTGCAACTTTCCATTTTTTCATTCTTTTTAGGTATATGCGGGTTGTAGTGGGTCACCCAACATACAGACGCATGCAGTAGTGGAGCAGGCCACGTATGCTTTCAAAAAGAGTTCTTTTTAAGAAGTTGTTCAGTAGTGGCTTGGAAAAGAAGTCAAATGAGATGGCCTGACGCCAGGTAAACATGTCTGGTGCAATTTAGGGTTATGACAGATGCCGCCTAATGTGTGAGGTCAGAAGAGAATCTGATGGGTGAAATACATTATCAATCTTCACCAACGTACCAAACAAGTGAGCCTAGGGACCAAAATTCGGGAGGTGCCATCTGCAAAATAACAATTGTCTCACCGAGGTGGGCATACCCATTCTCGGAATGAAATAAAATCATGGCTACCAATCAAATACGTTGTATATCCATGTCATATAACTATATAAAGTGTAGCCACAAGCAATACATAGTGGATCTACATCTCGAAATAAAAAAGATATACATGTATAATATCCATCTACAAGAAGTGAATAAGGCATGATGGCTAGAGATGAGGCCTTCAAAGCTCGAGCAATAGCTTCAAAATATTCACAAATCGAGTAGGAGTTTAATATGAGTGTATGAATTCACTACCCATAGGTATTCGATGGCTTGTCAGGAATGGACTAGAGGATTTTGATGATTAGGTTGAGGGCTTCATGGATTTCAAACAAAGAATTGATTGGGCTTTTGGGATGATCGGGCATGAGGGTAAGAGACAATCTTCAGAGGGGGCTGACTCAATCTTGGTAATAACTTCCCTTGGACAATAGCACAACATAAGATGAGACTCAGGCATCATGATATTTTGACATAAGTTCACGATGTAGGAGGTACTGCAAACTCTCCATATGTTTGGAAAAATAACCAAACAGAGGAGGACACAACTCTATGTAATGAGAACGGCTTCCTAAGGTCATATTAAATCCCAGGGCTTTACGAACAAATAGAAGGATATTCTTTGTCCAATGGTGACTCATTGTGCTACCAATAAAAAGAAAATACTTTTCCCTTCCTCTTTTTGAGGTATATTTGTTTTTTTTTGTCTTTTTCAATAATTTTGGAAAGCTTGAAAAAGAATAAAATAATGCTACTTTACAAAGGAGGATTGAGTGTCGCAAACATACTAGTTCAAAGCGCATGAAACACAAGGATGATTAGGGCAAAGGGACATATGCAGGAAAAGGACACTCAGGAAAAATCCTCCAGGGGCCAAAGGTGTCAAGAAGCAGAGGCAAAGTGCTATAGGGCTTGTGTATAAGGAATGCTTTAGATGGTTTAGTTGAGAAAAACATGGAGCCGACATTAGGACAAAGACGCAGGTATTCAAGCGTGATTAATAATACACACAAGGTTAACGTTCTTCGATGTAATTTTAACAAGCCCAAAGTAGGTAAGCTCAATGGTTTTTCATATTTAGAGAGTCTGAAAAAAACGTAAAAAGAGACTCCGCTAGGGTACCTTTTTCTAAGATAGTCTAGTCTATTCAAAAAAGGGGTAAATTATAACCGAAAATACATCTATTCAAAACCATTTTAATGAGTGTGATAAAGACAAGATCACTTAACAATCTTTTCATTTTTTAAGGAGTCTGAAAAAATATTAACTATGGACTCCGTTAGGAATGTTTTCCTTGACAAATTTAATGAGTGTGAAAGAATATGGTCACTCGACGATATTTTCAATTTTAGGGAGTCTGAAAAGAGCTTAAATATGGACTCCGTGGGGGTTCTTTTTTCTTAAATTTAGTCCCTCGGGCCCGAAAAAGGGTTAAAATCATAACTGAGAATACTCTTCTAGGGAACTGAGGCTCCTAGAGTATACCTTTGTTCGTACAGTTGACTATCCAGACCAAAAAAGGGGTAAACTACCACTGGATAGACATGACTTCAAATTTCAGTTTAGCGAGCGTGAAGGTCAACAAGATCAATATACAATATTTTTATTTTTAGAGGGTCTGGAAAGGTCTTAAAAGAAGACGCATGGGGGCTACGACTCATGTATGAAATTGTTTCAGGTAGAGCCCACTGCCAGGCTTAGACAAAGAGTCTCTTCGATAGTCAACTTGGAAAGTCTCCCAAAAGGGAAGAAAACACAAACCACGATGTAAGTCCTCCCTCAGTATAGAAGCCGTAGTCCTGGCTTCAAGGATAGCTTCGTTGGAAGGCAATTCAAAATATGAGAAATCATGCAAACGAGGATCGATAGTCCCAAAGGGTGAAGTAAACTGACTATACTCCATATGATGATGGAGACTCTAGGTAGGGTTGGTAGATTCTATCAATGAATAATCACAAGCACAAGGGCTTGAGGATCTACAAACAATGAGATCAGACTCAGAAGGAGACTCAAGATCACTTGGACCAAGAGAGGGAAGCAAGGGATCCCATGCCCCCATTGAATAAACCAATGGATCAATTGCTGAGACCAAGTATCGAGAAGGCAAACATGATTGCAAAGGTTCCTACCTAGAAGCAATTGAACACCGAGGATAAGACGCCACATAATTAACCTGTGGCGGGGTAGAGTCTACACGAACACTAGGAACATATAAAGGGGTAGTCTGAACTAACACCGAATTAAGATGGTGATTATCAGATGCCAACTGGTCAATAGTGACAATGCTTCCATTGTGTGGGAAATCCATCACCCGGAAGAGCGTAGACACCACAACGTTCATAGTATATACATAATCACACCTGAGAAGCATATTAGAATCTAACAAGCCTTGCACTACTATAACATCAATAATGACAGTATTCCCACCTAACGAGATAGGCAACTGAGGAAGAACCCCAAAATATTCACAAGGGCATCTGTAAAAGTCCAAAAACTCATGCGAAGCAGATACAAGCTCAGGAGATCCCAAGACTTTCCAAACCGAGGAGGATACAATACTTGTAGAGGATCCTTCATCCACAATACATCGATAGATGTTTGTTGAATTAACCTCAACCCTTATTTGAAAAGGTTCATAAGAAGGAAGACGAGGCTCAAGAAGATCATTCCAATAAAAGGAAACCATCCTAGGGCTTGGAGGGGGTGTGCTTGGAGAGAGCGGAATGCCCCCTTATTCTGAAAGTACGAAACTAGAAATCCTAAAAACATAGTCAGTAGACACTTCACTCCCTAAGAGAGGAGTGGGATTAGTCGAAGATGGCATCAGTGTGACCACTTTGGTAGAATCAACACTCTCCAAGAGAAGAGTGGGATCAGCTGAAGATCGCGACAGGATGACCACTTTCTCAACCAATGACTGCATAGGCTGCGAAACTACATAGTCTAAAGGAACCTTACCCATCAAAAGAGGAGTAGGATCAACCGATGACTACATTAGAATGACCACTTTCTCAACCAATGGCTGAATAGACTGAGAGACTACAAGGTCTAAAGGAATCTCAACCCCCAAAAGAGGAGTGGGATCAACCAATGACTACATTGGCATGACCACTTTCTCAACCAATGGATGAAAAGGCTGAGAGACTACACCAACCAACACTAGAGCAACTTACCGGTGCAACTGAAACTCGAATACGAAAGAATCCTCTGGGTATACTCTGAAAATCATGGCCCTATGTCTTCCCTAGGTACTGTGGTATACCCTCGCAGTCACCTATGTAAGTCCCTAAAATAAAGGCAACTAGGTTGCCAGCACGCGAACAGACACCATGCAGGTACAGTCGACAGTTAGGTAGACCACAATGAGTAAGGTATCAAGATTGAAACCTATCAAGGGTATCGAAAGAAATTTTTCTAGAAGATGATTGAGGACCTAGAACAGATTCGAGACCCATGAAGCTCCGTGGAAAATGTGATCAACGAAATCCCATGATAAGCCCTCTATATGCATTCTCCACTATGCTTGGTCCAACTTTGGAGGGGTTATCTCTGCTACCTTTCCATACGCGACCTTGTGTTTAGCCCCTATGTTAGAGTGGGGTCTCGGATAACTTCCATGTCACTGGACTTTAACGCTCCCTAACTCAGACTCCAATGTTTGGTTTAATGGCCTTGAAGAGTTTCCTCTCCAACCTAATTCAAGGCCCTAACCCTAAACTAGTTGGTTGACCCTACAAACATAAAATTCTAGTTATTTTTAATTAGCATTCGTTTTAAGGATTGATTTACTCAAAATGGGTATGGTAGTGCAACTGATGTTGTTAAGACTCTTTGTGAAAAATGGTGAAACTTACATGAACACTAGCAAAGAATGATTATATTTCTTATTTTTTTCTTTTTGAAATTCTTTTAAAATTAGAAGAAAACACGACACTATGCTAATTTATTTTTCTAAAAATGCAAATAAAATGACAAGAAATAAAGAGATCTAAAAAACTAAGTTCATTTTATACTTTCTTCCAATCAAAGCATAAATAACAAAATATTCTAAAAGAAACTGATGAATGCAACTCATTTTCCCTAAAATTTCAAGCTAAAAATAAGTTAAAAAATCTAGGAAACACAAAAAATATTTTAAATAAAAAAGAAAGCTATGTTGGAATACAACCTAGGCTAAAACTGCTTATGATAGAGACTAGAAAGAAACAATAAAAACATGGGAAGTAAAATATTGACAGGGAAGAGGATGATTGTCTCCTCAAAATTTTCCAGACAAGCACGCGACTGCCACTTCAATAGACATCGTATACACGCAGGTTGCCCAAAGACATGACGTGTATGCACGCATGTAGGACTACTACAGGATGCGTGTGCCCCTATTTCTCCTCAAAAGAAGCAATACAAGTAGCTAAGATCAGGTAGGGAGTACTGATATTGAAGACCATAACCCCTTAAAGGTACAGAAACTTACTCTTAACAGAAAAATATGCAAGGAAAATTTATCAAAACAAAGCTAACCTGAGGTCTTACCTAACTACCGACTGCATAGAGAGACCAGGAAAGGATCCACAAGACCCTTGAGAAAGATCACTTCTGACAGGGGAGAGGATGACTGCCTCTTCCTGAGAAGGATTTTCTGTATTTTCAGACACGCAACTAACACTTCAGCAACATGCATACATACGTGGGTTGACTAAAGGTAGGGCACGTGCACACATGGGATACGCTTCTAAAGGGTGTGTATGACTCTAAGTTTTTCAAAAATAGAAAGAGAAATAGTCTGGTAAGAAAGGCAAGGAGTACTGGTATTGAGAACCAGAATCCCTGAACACTCAAACTCTTGTAGAGAAAAAATAAAAGCAATAAAACCAATTTTAAAATACCCAACAAGGCCTCCCCAAACAACCCTAGAGACTTACCCAACCAATTCTGTTGTGGGTGGGAAATCCCTCCTATGGACTAGAATTAAGGGTTTTATCATGCATGCAAAAATGACCTAAAGTCTCCTACTTTCTACCAACATCCCAATCATAAATCCCATTATTCATATGCAGATTCAAGGTTAAAGAGATCCAGTTATTGTACCTTAGTTTATGTGTTTGATGTCGATCCCTTTAATTCTTGGTCACTCTTTGAATGCAACTCTCCTCCCAATGCTGACCTGCATTCATAAAAGACAAACAAATAACTCCACATGCATATGATCTATAAACTAATGGGTTAGAGATTCTATCAAAATATAATCGAATTTAAATATGGACAATCTCATATGGCAGGACGGGAAAAGTACTTCTTTTATTAATCTAACAAGAGTAACCTTGCAATAGTGGGATCGGCCACTGCTCCTCAAATAGGGTCCTGGGATCCTCTTCAACTGTGCTCCAACTACTTTTGTATATGCTTCTCTTCACACAATAGTTGCAAAAGGTTGGGGCAAGGGGAATACTAAATCAGGTATATTTTCTTTGCTATGATTTTCCTCCTTCCAAATGGGATCCCTACCCCTTCTTTTATAGGCTAGAAAGGGCTAGGTATTTGGTCGAGTAACCGACTATGGACGGTCAGTCGATTTAGTTAACTTACCCAAAACTATGTGTTCCATCTACAACTTTCCATTTTTTCATGCTTTTTAGGTATACACAGGTTGTAGTGGGTCAGTCGACATACACATGCATGCAGTAGTGGAGCAGGGCATGTATGCCTTCAAAAAAAGTGTTTTTTAAGAATGTGTTTAGTAGTGGCTTGGAAAAGAAGTCAAATGAGATGGTCTGATGCCAGGTAAGCATGTCTAGTGCAATTTAGGGTTATAACACCTACGAGCTATGGAAAGGAAGACCAACAAATGTGAATCACTTTAGAGTATTTAGAAGCAATTGCTACATAAAAAGAGAAGATGGCAGGATGAGAAAGTTTGACTCTCGTGTGGACAAAGGAGTACTTGTTGGTTACTCAAGTACAAGGAAAGCATACAAGTGTTACAATATGGTATTGAGAAAATTTATGGAAAGAATCAATGTAACAATTGATGAAATAGGTGTACGAGAATCAAAGGAAGAAGAAATTGAATGAAGATGGACATGTTACAAGGAACAAAGATAGATTTGTATGTAAAGGATATGCACAGGTTGAAGGAATCAAATTTGAAGAGACATTTTCCCATGTTGCCAGAATGGAAGCAATCTGATTGCTCTTAGTTTATGCATGCTCCAAGAATATTAAAGTGTATCATATGGATGTGAAATCAACTTTTCTGAATGGGGAACTTGAAGACGAAGTCTACATCGAACAACCAAAAGGATTTCAGTTGTCAGAGAATGTAGATTATGTGTGTAAATTGAATAAGGCCTTGTATGGTATAACACAGGCTCCTAGAGCATGGTACTCTAGACTGGATAAATTTCTACAGTAGGCAGTTTTTAGAAAGGAAGTGAAGACAACAACCTCTACAACAAGGTAACTCAAGATAGTATTTTATTAATTGAGGTTTATGTTAATGATATTATTTTTGGAAGTAATGATGGCAGGTTAAGCCAATAATTTTCAAAGGATATGTAGAATGAATTTGAAATGTCATTAATCAGAGAACTATCCTTCTTTCTAGGTCTTCAGATATGTCAAAGAAACCAATGAATTTTTATTTCTCAAACTAAGTATATCAGATAAATGCTAAAGAAGTTTAGAATGGAAGATTGCAAACTAGTTATCACTCCTATGCAAACCAGGTCTGAGGTGAGAAGAGATGATGATTCAAAGTCTATAGAACAAAGGAAATACATGTCAATGATTGGTATCTTACTATATGTGACAACATCTAGACCAGATGTAATGCAAGAAGTTGGACAGGTGGCATGATTTCAAGAAACACCAAAGGAATCACATGTCTTAGTAGTGAAGAGGATTTTCAAATATCTCAAAGGAACAAAAGAGTTTGGATTATGGTATCCAAAAGGAAATGATCTATCACTTATTGCCTACATAGATGCAGATTAGGCAGGTTGCATCGATGACCAATGAAGCACCAGTGGAGCAGCGTTCTACTTGGGTGAGTGTTTAGTATCTTGGTTAAGAAAGAAAAAAACATCAATATCTTTATCTACAGTCGAAGCAGAGTATATTGCAGTATCAGGATGTTGTACACAGGTTCTATGGATGAAACAAACTTTGACAGATATATAGTTTGAGTATTATGAGCCCATTCCAATATATTGTGATAATACAAGCACCATTAGTATCTCAAAGAACCCGGTGATGCACTCCAAGATGAAGCACATTCCAACCAAGTATCACTTTCTATGGGAACATGTTGTAGATAAGAAAATTAGATTTGAATATATGGGCAAAAAAGAACAAGTGGAAAACATCTTTATAAAATTGCTTCCATGAGAATACTTTGAGTATCTTCGCCAGAGACTCAGAGTAATTTCTACTCCAAAATGAATTATTTTGAATGCTTATCTTATATGTCTTAGGTTTACACAAAGAAGCACCATAAAGAGGAAATTTCAAATTGGGAGATCAATTTTATGAAGAGTTAAGTTAGGGGGAGTATCCCCAAGGAAAGTTCAGTTAGGGGGATCAACCCCATATGGAAAGTTAACTTTTCCATTGATGACAAAGAGGGAGAGATTTATCAGTCTACTTCTACGTCAGGGAGGCTAGATGGGGAAAGGACAGGTGGTTGTAGCCACCTTCCAATTGTAGCCGGAGAACATAGGGGGTTGTAGCCTCCTTCTGGTTGTAGCCAGAGAATTGGGGAGTTGGAGCTTCCCTCAGGTTGTATCCTGAGAAACTAGGGGGTTGGATCCTCCTTCCAGTTGGAGTTGGAAAACAAAGGAAGTTGGTTCTTCCAATGAATGTAATTCTTAAAGACATATAAAACAATGAATTATGTGGTTTTCTCCCACTTTGGGTTTCGACGTAAAAACAATGGTGTACTATGTATGTGTATGATTTCTCATTTGTTCATTGTCTATCTACTTTGCAACTATTGGATGATAATTCTACATTGACATAGCACTTGTATTTTATGGTTAAAAAGGATTAAATTTATCTATTATTGATTCACGCCCCTCTCAGTAATCCAAAAATTTTATTGTGTGCCAAGTGTCAAGTTGGGTGAATCCATATATACTATTGATAATTAGTGTAATTCTCATTCATTACTGTCATTCATTTTTTTCATTCATTCTATCTTGCATACTATGTCTATAGACTGGAGCTATGGAATGTGGGTGACAATATAAATCCTTGGTTGTTTGGGTTTTTAGAGGGAGGTTGTCAGACCTGTGAGATTTGGGTTGAGGAAGTAGGTTATCAGGTCTATGAGCATTGGGTTGAAGAGGCGGGTTTCTAAGCCTATGATAAGCATTATGTTCCAAGTACCACAACACTCAGAGACTTATTGTCCAACCTATTTTTGAATCCTTGGAAGGGAAGTGGAACATATGAAGGACTATTGAGAAGAAAAGAGGTACACTTCCGGGGGAGGCACATGTTAATGGGAATGAGATGATGTTAGGTGGAAAAGTTACTAGATTTGATTCCTGTTAATCCCTAATATTGGCTCATTACCCCTTAATTGGGGCATATTACATTAGTAATGTTATTTTATTTATGTCGAATTTATTCCATTAGTTGTAATTATACCTCCTAGTCTCCTATATATACCAAGGAGACATTTTCATTTGGAATCATCTTGTACCTGAACATTTATGTGGGGTAAAAGGAGGTTGCCCCCTCGAAGAGGCTTATTATCTGAAATTATCTCTTTTTTAATGCATTTAATACTTATTCTGAGGTTTTTCTATGCTATATTGATATTTGGTTTTTAACATATGGTATTAGAGCTCAAGGTCTTGGGGTTTCACTGCTACATCTGAGACACCTTGGAGTTTTTTCTATAACTTTCTTTCTACAAAGTTTCAGAAGGAATGGCTTTGAGGATATTTATTATACAGATCAGGGTATGTTAGGTTAAAATTTCAGCCCTGAGGCCTTATACGTTCGGAGATACCTCCTATGCAAGATAGGGTTCTGGAATCATCCTAAACTGAGTCATTGTGGAATTTTCGCTATAATTGTTTTTTTGTAATGTTTCAAACCCTAAACTATGGAGGATATTCACAGAAATTAGTAAGGTATCTGGGGTAAAATTTTTATCTTCTGGGTCATCTTAAATTTGTATATACACCATGTGGAAGATAGGGTATCTGACTAGTCCTATTGACTAGTGTCAAGAAGGTGTTTCAGGTAAAACAATCATAACATCTTCCTAGAGTATCCAAATTGAGTGGGATAGTTTCATTGGATAGTGGACAGTTTGTAGTATTTCTGGTTCGAGTTTCATAATTTAATATCAATCATTTTGTGCAGGGCATGCTATACAAGTGAGATCTCCTGGAAAGGCCAAAAATCAACAAGTTGTGGAGAAGTTACCATAAATTCCACTTGGCACATCCAATTTTGATCAGACCTATGGCATTGCAGAGAAGAAATATTAGAGAACTACATAAAATAAAGTTTCATACCTAGAAGGGTCGAAACTTGGGATATACAACATAAGAATGATTGTCTAGAAGAACCACCTCAAAATCAAGGTTCAAAAGTGATACTCGACCAACATGACACCAAAAAAGGGAACTTCTACACCAAATAAGCCTCCAGAAAATCCTACTTGGACTCTTGATGAAGGTGAAGAAATGTGTAGGGACATAAATGATTTACAAAAGAATATAGTAACAAAAGATGAACTA
>SNQJ01S0036218.1:2377-13258 GCA_010110895.2 Picea sitchensis
CTCTATGGACTTTATTACCGACTTACCCAAATCAGGGAATAAATCAGTCATAATGGTGGTTGTGGATCGCCTTTCCAATTATTCTCATTTCTGCTCTCTTCAACACCCATTTACTACATCCACGGTGGCCCAATGTTTCATGGACCAGGTCTTCAAGCTTCATGGCATGACACACTCTATTTTTTTTTATCGTGACCCAACTTTCACAAGCAATTTTTGGCAAGAACTGTTTAAGCTACAGGGCACCCAATTGCATCTCAGCACAACTTATCATCCCTAGACTAATGGTCAAACAAAAGTTGTCAACAAGTATTTGGAAACATATTTGAGGTGTTTTGCCTATGAAAAACAACATCAATGGGCTCAATGGCTACCCATAGCCGAATGGTAGTACAACACTTCCTACCATACAGCTACTCGCATGACTCCTTTTGAAGCGGTATATGGACAGAACCACCTTCAGTTCTCTCATACTTACCGGGTACCTCGAAGGTCCAGGTAGTTGACCAAACACTTACAGTTCGAGAGGATATTCTTCGTATGCTTAAAGAGAGCTTGTTCATGGCACAAAATCGCATGAAGCAACAAGCAGATCAAGGTCGCTCTGAACGTCAATTTTTCGAAGGGGATCAAGTGTTTCTGCAACTGCAACCATACAAGCAAACTTCCCTCAAGGCTAAGCATTGTCAGAAGCTAGCGCCCAAATTTAATGGTCCTTATACAGTTCTCAAGCATGTGGGACAAGTCGCATATCAGTTAGCTCTACCTAGTCAGTCGAAGCTACATCATGTTTTTCATGTTTCATGCTTAAAGAAGGTGATTGGAACTAGGTGCCAAATTCAAACCAACCTTCTCATGTTAGCTGAAGAAGGGTCCATTTGGCTATAGCCAAAAGAAGTTTTGGACCAGCGTGAGCGTCGCCTGTGTCAAAGAACCATCAAGGAAGTGTTAGTCTAGTGGAAAGATACGACTCCAGTAGATGCCACTTAGGAACCAGCTACCATTCTACAGCAGTTTCCACATATCAAACCTTGAGGACAAGGTTGTTTTTAAGGGGGCTAACATGTTAGGGTCCTAACCCACACATAGGTAGATCAATATATTCAGATGTAATAAAGGCCAATATTAATAAGGCCTTTCAATAAAATAGAATAAGGCAGATGTAAGAAGACCTAATAAAAGCTTCTTCTTCTAGAAGGATCTTCCTCTAGATGCTTCTCTTGGTAGACATATTTAGTATAAATAAGGGTTGAGGGTATGAAAAACCTAGCTTGGAGATTATTGTAACAGAGTGTTTTTTGATTTGAGTTTGCCCCCTCATAGAGGCCTGTGAACATTTCTTTCTGAATCAAAGTGTTATTTTTGTTGATGTTCTTATATCATTTATGTGTTATTGTGGAGATTATGATGGATATATTACTGTTATTCTACCATTTATAGCATTTTATTTATGTTCTACATATTTATTATATCTGGTATCTTGCATCTTCTGAGGCTCTGATAATTTTTTATGCCTCTACCCACTTGGTCATGTAATCTATACAGACCAATATATAGACTTTCTAATTGGAAGGTGGGTGAATGGGTCCTATAAAATCCATGGCCCATATCTCAAAAGCCTCTAACACTACCTGAGACTGGAGAGGCATATCATCCCTATGAGTTGGCTGACCCATGCATTGGCAACTGTCACAAGCTTGGAAATACTTCTTGGCATCTTGAAATATGCTAGGCCAAAAATAGCCCATCCTTAAAATTTTATTCCCGATCCTTTTATCAGCAAAATTACCCCCACAAGGGCCATCATGGCAAGCTTTCAACGGATCATAAACTTCATCATCCCTCACACATCTCTTGATTTCTTGGTCTAGGCCTGTGTAGAAGAGGTATCCTCCTATCCAACTATACCTAGCACTCTTTTGAATAATATTCCTTCTTTCTCGAGGAGACAGATGTGGAGGTACCTTCCCTGCAACCAAATAATTAGAAATGTCTGCATACCAAGGCGAGTGAGCAGATACTGCAAACAAATGTTCATTGGGAAAGGAATCATCTACAGGTGAATTATCATCATTTATATGTAATCTTGAGAGAAAATCAACAACCACATTTTCTTTTTCTGGTCTATCCACTATAGTGATGTCAAATTATTGTAGTAGTAACAACCATATTGTCACTCGAGCATTAGTAATAGGTTTATTCATTAGATATTTAATGGTTGTATGATCAGTATGAATAAATGTGGGATAACCAGTTACATAATGCCTGGATTTATTGATTGCATAAACCACTGCCAAGAATTCTCTTTCAGTGACTGTGTAATTTAACTCAGCAGGAGCCATGTTCTTGCTGATATAGTAGATAGCGTAGGGTTATTTGTCCTCATATTTCCCTAGTACTGCACCAATTGTAGTGTCTGAGGCATCTGAAGAAATGTGAAAAGGCAGAGCTCAATTAGGCCCTCTCAAGATCGAAGCCATGGACAATTTCTATTTAAGATCTACAAAAGACAATTCATAGTTGTCAGTCCAACGAAAGTCAACATCTTTTGTTAGTAGAAAAAACAATGGAGAGGCAAGTTTAGAGAAATTTTTAATGAATCTCCTGTAATACCCGACGTGCCCTAAAAAAATTCTTACCTCTTTCTAAGTTGATGGAGTTGGAATGTCCAAAATTACCTGGATTTTGGCTAGATCTACCTGAATCCCTGCATAAGAGATGAAGTGTCCCAACACTACCCCTTCGCGCATCATCATATGGAACTTTTCTGTACTTAAAGAAAGATGATATTGTCTACATATTTTGAGAACTTTTTCCAGATTAGACAAAGCGTCTTCGAAATCAGTACCATAAGGTGTAAAGTCATCCATGAATATTTCCATATAGTCATTCACCATATCAGAGAAAATACCAATCACAACTCTCTGGAAACTGGTTGGTGCATTACACAAGTCAAATGGGAGAACCTTGTAGGAAAATGTACCCCAAGGGTTGGTAAAGGTGTTCTTATCTTGGTCCTATGGGGAAATTTGTATTTGGTTATAGCCACTGAATCCATCTAGGAAAGAAAAGATTTTTTTTCCGGCTAAGTTGTCTAAAACCTAATCAATAAATCATAGAGGGAAATGATCCTTCTACATGGCCTTATTCAGGGATCTATAGTCCACACACACTCTCCACTTACCATTCTTTTTAGGCACAATAACAAACAGTGATACCCACTCACTGTCTGATATAGGATAGATGAATCCGACATTGAGAAGTTTCTAAAGTTCTTCCTTAACAATTTCTTTAAGGTTTGGGTTCATCCTCCTTTGCAGTTGGAAAATGGGTCGGCATTATTCTTTGATGTATATATGGTGGGTGCATAGTTTATAGGGAATAATTTCATATCCATGTAATCCCAGGAAAATGATTCTTTATGTTTAGTCAGTAATTTCATCAATCGACGAGTTTCAGCAGTGGAGAGATCAGGATTGATGTTCAAGGTTTTTCTAGGTTCGAATTCCACAGTGACGCTCTTAGAACTGACTCTAGGAAATAATTCAGCTATTGTTGTTTCATCATATGTTGTTACAACGTTCATTGTTACAACGACTGTAGTTAGAGATAAATCAATTTGATTGTCAGCAGTTTCTGAGAACATTTCCGAGTTCTTTTCTTCCTGGGCCATAGGGTCAAAGACTCTGATCAACTGGTGGTGCATGTTTTGTGTAACAATAGAGGGGTCACAAATAAAGCATTTTATTAACTCATACTCCATTTCATCTTTAAAACTTAGGGCCTTTCCTATAGTTAGCACAAGTAGAGCACTTCCATCCTCAGTGTCCATCCATAGAGAATTTTCAGGTTCTGGACTGGGTGTAGCACGAGGATACAGGGTAAGTTTTTTTGTGTCATAACCATCAGAGATGTTCATGGAACCAGATCTGTAACCAATGAAATCATCAGTTGTATCTAACCATGGTCATCCCAGAATTAGAGGATGGCCTCCCAGACGGGATTTGGGTTGCAAAACGAAAAAATCAGCAAGATACTCCCATGAGTCCACTGAAATGACTAAATCATCGATTACTCCTTCTGGTCTGATGGTAGTGTGATAACCTAATTCTAGAATAGTAGGAGTAGGTCAGATATGTGTTCTGAGTTGCAGCAAATACGTAGTTTCTATTGTCATGATGTTAATTGTTGCCCCTAAGTCAACTAGTACATGTGGAATAGATGTCTGTCCAATTTTAACAGTGACTATAGGGTTTCCTGGGTCACCATATTTAATAGGTGGAGTTTTTCCTAACATCATCTCAGACAAATCCCCCACTATATGCACTATGAGGGGATCTTTAGGTTTTCGTCTAGGTTTTCTTATATAGAGGTCCCTCACAGTCTTGTCATAAATAGGGACATCCCTTATCACTTGTAGTAGTGGAATATTAACGTGCAGATTTTGCAATTCTCCTAGGAGATTGAAAGATGGTAATTCCACAGGCTTGGTAATTTTTAGTCTTTTAGGGAATGGTGGGTCTGTTGATTCTATAATGGGTTGGTCAATTTCTTCTATAACAACAGATGGTCTCTCCCATGATTTTTTATCTGATTCTGAAGATGGAGCATCTTCAATTATTGGCTCAACTATTCTCCCTGATCTTAATTTTATTTCATCACAAGGCATAGGAGTAATAGATAAGGATGGCACATTATGTATGTCTATGTTCTGAATGGCCTTATTATTTAGGTTTGGGTTAGGTTGCACAGTCATCTAAGGTCGTAAGGGAGGATTGATTGGTGAGGCATTGGGAGGAAATTGCAACTGTTGCTATTGGTACGGGGGTTGGAACTATTGTTGATAGGGGTTTGGTTGGTGATGGATTTGATAACTGAGTTATTGTTGAGGGCCTCTCCCATATGGGTTCCATTGCCCATAGTGATTATGTTGTTGGGGCATAGGTAACCATGCATTGGGATCCTGATAAGAGGGTGGAATTTGATTTGGAGGGGGGGAATTCGTCTGGCCATATGGTAGCTGATTGTTCCAATAATTAAATGTTGGAGAAGAGAATTGAGAGTTCATACCTTGACCTCTTGGCTGCCATTGTCTTCTTTGTGTTATTAGATAGACAACCTCTTCTTCCTCATTAGTTTCCTTCATTGATTCTTTTAGACCTGGTAAAGAAGGACATTGGTCAGTGGCATGGTCTAATTCACAAATAAGGCATACTTGGACACTGTTCAGTGGGCACTCCCTTGGTGGATGTTTCTTTCTTCATTTCAGAAAGAAAATGCACAATACTTTATCTGATTCTTCTTGTTTTTGTTTGACTTGCAAAGTATCCATTTGTGAGGCAAAAGAGTTAATCATCTATGTTTTGAAATTTTCTAACAGATTACCTATTTCTACTCTTGTTGCACCTCCATTGGTTGATTTATGTACCCTTGAAAAAGTGGTATCCTTGGTAGTTGACTTATTCCTTGTAGATCCTCGAGAACATCTTTTACAAAGATCTAAAATGTCCTCATAGGATTCCTTAGATATATCTCCCTTGCCAAGCATATTCAGCATATCTAAACAATTTTCTCTAACTCCTTTTAGCAAAATGGTTTTTAGAATGTCCTTACTCACATCCAGATGTCCAGACCTTTGTAGATTATATTGGAGTCATTCCACAAAGTATTCAAGGGTCTCGTCCTCCTTCTATGACATCTTGAATAGTTCCTCTCTTCGTTCTCTTGTTCGACAGTAGTCTTGGTATTTGTTCAGGAAAAGATGTCATATTTGTACCCATGTTGAAATGTTTTCTCCTCCAAGGCACATGAACCATCTTATCGCATTACCCTTTAATGTAGCTGGAAACAGTTTAAGCTTCTGCATAGTGGTAGTGTAGTCATAGCTTCTACACAAAATGTCAAATTCAAACATAAACTCATCCGGATCTTCAGTAGATAATCCATGAAAATTTGGGAGAGTTGAGAGAGGTATGTTTTTCATATGAGCCATCCGTCGTGTGGGAACATCAGAAATAGGAAAAACCAGGGTAGAGATAATATTTTCATTGTTTACCTGATCCTTGTTGTTCTGTGGATTCTCTTGGTAGATCTCTTCTTCATTATCCCCTTGATTCTCCATATGTGCTCTTTCTCTCCAAACAGCGTCCCACACTTCTTTAGTGACTATCCAACCATTGATCTGATAAACAGATTCTTCAATATTTTCCCTATTCTAGGCTATACTTCCTTGATCTTCAATGTTCTCCAGTGTTGCTTGCTAATTTGTTGGTGACAAATATTCATCTTTGACTTCAGCTTCAGCCCTTGATGAGAACGATGTTTCGAGAAGGGGTATTTCTGCTGAATACGAATCACGTTTTCTTGGAGGATTTGCAGGGCAAAAAATGGATCCTAAAGAAGAATCTGCTTTGGCTATAATCTCATCAACAATGGTTTGTCTTCCCAGTATGTTAGGATTTCTTCCTCCACGTCCTCTAGTACCTGTAAGGTTAGTATTTTGCGGGATTCATTCTCGCGTTTCGTGATTCATGCAGACTATTCATTACTAAGAAAGAAAACTAATGTGCTTACCAAAATCTATAATTATCCTCCTCAGCAATGGCACCAAAATGTTGGGCACTTTAATTGCCTAATTGAATAGAAAATCAAAGTGTTCAATATAAATTGTCAACCCAGGGAAGTCTGTTATTTCAAGATAATTGTTCATAGTCTATGCTAGATTATGAAAGCATCTCTAATCTAATTGTAGTAGGGAAACAAACATTATCACTAACACAGTTGTGCTAATATAGCTGGAGTTCTATAGATTTGAAATCATAATTGCAATCTAAACTGATGAATGTATAAGAACTCTGGATTGCCTACTCTAATCTAACTTTCTAATTTACTTTTGCAGGAAGAAGTTCTATACTATTTGCAGAAATGAAATCTACTTATTGCAGGAAGGTACTTCACACTTTTATTTCTCAGAAACAAGATTTTAACCTAATGCAGAAAAAGGGAAAGCAATTCTCCAGCAATGTTCAACAATCGACTTCTAATTCCCATGAGACAAGTTTATGCGCATCTAACAAGAAGGAACTAAACTGTAACAACAATTTTATTCTAGAAATCTCTAACAGTTAAATCATTCGCATTTAAAACATCTAATCTAGAATTCAAAATAGAGAGGAATAGGTGAGGAACGTGGGCCCTTTCCTTCTCACTGAATCCACTCAAAGAAATAGGTTACACTTTGCTAAAGGAATTCAATCCACTCTTTCATTCAATTGCCAAAAATGTCTATGTACAATAAGCGTTACATTTCTTTCTCCAATAAAAAAAACTCCTTTTCGTTACAAAAGATCTGCTATTTAAAGTCAGAGTTATTTAGTAGAACATAAACAGAACAGTCTTGAGAATCCCTGATTCTCAAGATGTTCGTTTGATATCATTAATACAAAATCTAGAACTCTCCTTGATCAACATCATGAGCTAGCATATCTAATCAGTAGGTGTTGCAGCAATCGTATAACAACAGGACAGGTGGCATCTGTTGTAACAGATTCCAGGACTGACGGGCTTCTATTGCAATAGTTGTGTAACAACTTCCAGGATAGGTTGAGGAAATAATTCAGTTTCCTCCCCCACGCACAATCCTTCAACTTCAGATTCTATAGGTCAGGGATTTTTTTTTAAGACATTTCATTGCCAACTATGCCAATATAACAAATGGATTTATGCGCTTACTGAAGAAAGGCGTTCCTTTTCATTGGGACGATGTCGCTCAATGCTCCTTCAACGCGTTGAAATATGCCCTCACAACTGCCCCTCTACTTCGGCCACCCAACTATAACAAAGATTTCTTATTATACCTGGCAGCCATAGAGTCCACCATCGACATGGTCTTAGTTCAGGAATATGATTTTCTCTCAGAATATGTGATCTATTACCTCAGCCAAGGCCTAGTCAGACTAGAACTTAATTATTCTCATATCGAAAAACTTGTGTTGGAAGCAGTCCATGTTGTTCAATGGTTCTGTCATTATGTTTTGTTTCTCAAGACCACCGTCATTGCCATTGTGAATCTATTTCAATACGTGTTGACACGATGGGTAATAGGCAGAAAGATCAGTAGATGGATAGTCGTCCTCCAGGAATTCAACTTAGATTTCGTTTCAGCAAAATCCAAAAAGTCATTGGTCTCAGAAAACTTATTTCGGAACTTTCAATTGAGTCAGGTGATGTTATGCCCGAAGAGTCTCCTATCAGAGGAGATATGTTTTTGATCACATCTTTGGATCCATGGTACAAAGATATACTTATATATCTCTAGACTTTGAAGTGCCCCACCTCTACTTCTCGTGATGAGCATTGTCGTATACGCCATCAGGCCAATAATTATCTTATACTCGATGATACATTGTATCAAAGAGGTGTAGACTGCATCTTGTGCCAATGCCTCACTCACAAAGAAGCATTTATCATTCTTAAAGATTTCCATACCGGAGCATGTGGCGGTCATTTGTCTGGGTTGGCAACAACCCAAAATATTTTATGAGAAGGTTACTTATGGCTGACACTAATCAAATATTGTATTGAATCGGTCAAGAAGTGCCACCTGTGTCAGATCTTTTATCGGAAGATGAGGGTACATCCTGTTCCCATGTTTCATATCATCATAGTTGGTCCCTTCACCAAGTGGGGGATTGATTACACTACATGCAACCCTCCTTCATCTATGGGGAACCATTATATCATTGTAGCCATAGAATAATTCACGAAGTGGGTCGAAGCTATGCCAATGTTTCAAGATGATGGAGAGACTGTGGCTCTCTTTTTATTGAACTAGATAATAGCAAGGTTCGACATCTCGAGAGAGATTTTCACTGACCATGGCAGTCACTTTCAGAACCAGATGATGACCGAATTAACATCAAATCTTGGATTGAGGCAAGAACATTCGTCACCCTACCATCCCCAAGAAAATGGTCAAGTGGAAGATGTAAATAAATCTCTTAATACCATCCTACAACAAACGATCAACTCAGTCAATTCAAATTGGCATTTGATGTTATACTCGACATTATGGGCTTACCGAACGTCTTTTAAGACTGCAACTAGTTTCTCATCTTTTCAACTCGTTTACGGGTTGGAAGCAGTCTTGCCTATCGAATGTCAGATCCAATCCCTAAAATTGATAGTACAGTTATTGACAGTCACTTCTCCACTTGAAGAACAATTATTATACCTTGAGCGACTCAATGAGCAACGTCATGATGCGGCCCTGGCCAATGAGGCTCAAAAACATAAATTCAAGTGTCAGTATGATCGGTCTGTTCATCCTCAGATTTTCTATGAAGGTGACCTTGTCCTGGTCTATGACCAATATAAGGACCCCCTAGGGGCAGGAAAATTAAAACCCATGTGGTTCAGACCTTTCATCATAAAATAGGTTCTAAAAAAGGGCACTTATCGTCTGGTTGAATTTGAGGGAAATGCTTTGGCAGAGCCTAGAAATGGTCTCTACCTCAAGAAGTATTACTCATAGGTAGGTCACCTTGGGTAACTTTTTGTAACATATGTATAGTCTTTGTACTATTACTTTCTATCTTCTTTTAGTATTATGGACATGTTTTTTTTTATGTTATCTTTTGTCACTATGGAAGATGTCAAGTGAATCAGAGGTGTTCATTGGGTACGCAGACGGTGCTATCTGGAACACTCGGAGGATTGCCTCCACAACTTGGGTAATTTTTACACCTCGAGGCCAGTTATTATCTTCCAGAGGTATATGCTTAGGTGACACCACAAACAATGTCGTCGAGTATAGTGCAGTTATTGAGTTGCTTCGTGACACCCTGTCATTTGGTATCTCTCATCTCCAGGTCTATTTAGATGCTCAGTTGGTTGTGTCTTAGTTAAATAGAGTCTACCATGTTCATGATTCGAGTTTACACCTATGATTCCTTAGGGTATGTCTCTTAGAACGAAGCTTTGATTATATTACATATTTTCATGTTCGTAGGAGATTAAACCAAGTTATAGATACTCTAGCTAATCATATTTTAGACTGACATCTTGCACACATATAAAAATACATACACATAAACATGTAAATACATTTTTAAAGGAAAATAAGATCCATAAGACACAAAAAGACATAAAAATCCATATATAATATCATAATCATTGTTATCACTGAAATTTCGTCTGCACATGGCGACAAGAACTCCACATCATCAAAACAGCAATGAAGTCATTCATGGAACTAAATTAAGTTCACAGCATTCCAGAAGGGTCAAAAACTATACAAAGTAACCAAAAATTGAAGGGCGCTTTACAGCAGCTTGATGCGCGTGCATATGCGCGGGACAAAAACGTGTTACTAGCGCATGCGCGCTCCGACGCGCGCCTGTCAACACAAAAACCCGCGCATCTGCTAATACGACGCATTAATTGCATAATTCGGCCTCCCGACCGCCTATGGACCGGCCCCCAAGATGATTTGACCCTCGAATCAAGGTCGGCTCTGCAAATTCGGTGAATTAATGACCTAAGTGAACCCTAAACATGTCCGTGTTCACACCGGAAGTTGGTTACGTGATCGCCTGGAAAAATGCTATAAATAGCTGTGAGGACTCATTGTTTCAGCAGAGAATTCAAAGCATTGTTACGCTGTCTAGATGATTCAGAGCTCAGCCTTTGACAAACAATTCATCAGCAGTTTAACTCAGATTTCTTTCATCACTCAGTTCAGTTCTATTCATTTTGTAAGGAAAGCATCGTGTTGAGGGCCCCGAAGGACCTTCCGCTGGAGGGAGAGGGAACCCCTATCTCTGTCTTCAGTGTGTGCTCTGGTTTCGCTAATAGATCAAGCCTGGAACCATTGACGACTCC
>SNQJ01S0036218.1:13308-34413 GCA_010110895.2 Picea sitchensis
TGTTGGGGCATAGGTAACCATGCATTGGGATCCTGATAAGAGGGTGGAATTTGATTTGGAGGGGGGGAATTCGTCTGGCCATATGGTAGCTGATTGTTCCAATAATTAAATGTTGGAGAAGAGAATTGAGAGTTCATACCTTGACCTCTTGGCTGCCATTGTCTTCTTTGTGTTATTAGATAGACAACCTCTTCTTCCTCATTAGTTTCCTTCATTGATTCTTTTAGACCTGGTAAAGAAGGACATTGGTCAGTGGCATGGTCTAATTCACAAATAAGGCATACTTGGACACTGTTCAGTGGGCACTCCCTTGGTGGATGTTTCTTTCTTCATTTCAGAAAGAAAATGCACAATACTTTATCTGATTCTTCTTGTTTTTGTTTGACTTGCAAAGTATCCATTTGTGAGGCAAAAGAGTTAATCATCTATGTTTTGAAATTTTCTAACAGATTACCTATTTCTACTCTTGTTGCACCTCCATTGGTTGATTTATGTACCCTTGAAAAAGTGGTATCCTTGGTAGTTGACTTATTCCTTGTAGATCCTCGAGAACATCTTTTACAAAGATCTAAAATGTCCTCATAGGATTCCTTAGATATATCTCCCTTGCCAAGCATATTCAGCATATCTAAACAATTTTCTCTAACTCCTTTTAGCAAAATGGTTTTTAGAATGTCCTTACTCACATCCAGATGTCCAGACCTTTGTAGATTATATTGGAGTCATTCCACAAAGTATTCAAGGGTCTCGTCCTCCTTCTATGACATCTTGAATAGTTCCTCTCTTCGTTCTCTTGTTCGACAGTAGTCTTGGTATTTGTTCAGGAAAAGATGTCATATTTGTACCCATGTTGAAATGTTTTCTCCTCCAAGGCACATGAACCATCTTATCGCATTACCCTTTAATGTAGCTGGAAACAGTTTAAGCTTCTGCATAGTGGTAGTGTAGTCATAGCTTCTACACAAAATGTCAAATTCAAACATAAACTCATCCGGATCTTCAGTAGATAATCCATGAAAATTTGGGAGAGTTGAGAGAGGTATGTTTTTCATATGAGCCATCCGTCGTGTGGGAACATCAGAAATAGGAAAAACCAGGGTAGAGATAATATTTTCATTGTTTACCTGATCCTTGTTGTTCTGTGGATTCTCTTGGTAGATCTCTTCTTCATTATCCCCTTGATTCTCCATATGTGCTCTTTCTCTCCAAACAGCGTCCCACACTTCTTTAGTGACTATCCAACCATTGATCTGATAAACAGATTCTTCAATATTTTCCCTATTCTAGGCTATACTTCCTTGATCTTCAATGTTCTCCAGTGTTGCTTGCTAATTTGTTGGTGACAAATATTCATCTTTGACTTCAGCTTCAGCCCTTGATGAGAACGATGTTTCGAGAAGGGGTATTTCTGCTGAATACGAATCACGTTTTCTTGGAGGATTTGCAGGGCAAAAAATGGATCCTAAAGAAGAATCTGCTTTGGCTATAATCTCATCAACAATGGTTTGTCTTCCCAGTATGTTAGGATTTCTTCCTCCACGTCCTCTAGTACCTGTAAGGTTAGTATTTTGCGGGATTCATTCTCGCGTTTCGTGATTCATGCAGACTATTCATTACTAAGAAAGAAAACTAATGTGCTTACCAAAATCTATAATTATCCTCCTCAGCAATGGCACCAAAATGTTGGGCACTTTAATTGCCTAATTGAATAGAAAATCAAAGTGTTCAATATAAATTGTCAACCCAGGGAAGTCTGTTATTTCAAGATAATTGTTCATAGTCTATGCTAGATTATGAAAGCATCTCTAATCTAATTGTAGTAGGGAAACAAACATTATCACTAACACAGTTGTGCTAATATAGCTGGAGTTCTATAGATTTGAAATCATAATTGCAATCTAAACTGATGAATGTATAAGAACTCTGGATTGCCTACTCTAATCTAACTTTCTAATTTACTTTTGCAGGAAGAAGTTCTATACTATTTGCAGAAATGAAATCTACTTATTGCAAGAAGGTACTTCACACTTTTATTTCTCAGAAACAAGAATTTAACCTAATGCAGAAAAAGGGAAAGTAGTTCTCCAGCAATGTTCAACAATCGACTTCTAATTCCCATGAGACAAGTTTATGCGCATCTAACAAGAAGGAACTAAATTGTAACAACAATTGTATTCTAGAAATCTCTAACAGTTAAATCATTCGCATTTAAAACAACTAATCTGGAATTCAAAATAGAGAGGAATCGGTGAGGAAGGTGGGCCCTTTCCTTCTCACTGAATCCACTCAAAGAAATAGGTTACACTCTGCTAAAGGAATTCAATCCACTCTTTCATTCAATTGCCAAAAATGTCTATGTACAATAAGCGTTACTTTTCTTTCTCCAGTAAAAAAACTCCTTTTCATTACAAAAGATCTGCTATTTAAAGTCAGGGTTATTTAGTAGAACATAAACAGAACAGTCTTGAGAATCCCTGATTCTCAAGCTGTTCGTTTGATATCATTAATAAAAAATCTAGAACTCTCCTTGATCAACATCATGAGCCAACATATCTAATCAGTAGGTGTTGCAGCAATCGTATAACAACAGGACTGGTGGCGTTTGTTGTCACAGCTTCTAGGACTGACGGGCTTCTATTGCAGTAGTCATGTAACAACTTCCAGGATAGGTTGAGGCAATAATTCAGTTTCCTCCCCCACGCACAATCCTTCAACTTCAGATTCTATAGGTCAGGGAATTTTTTTTAAGACATTTCATTGCCAACTATGCCAATATCACAAAGGGCTTTATGCGCTTACTGAAGAAAGGCGTTCCTTTTCATTGGGACGATGTCGCTCAATGCTCCTTCGACGTGTTGAAATATGCCCTCACAACTGCCCCTCTACTTCGGCCACCCAACTATAACAAAGATTTCTTATTATACCTGGCAGCCACAGAGTCCACCATCGACATGGTCTTAGTTCAGGAATATGATTTTCTCTCAGAATATGTGATCTATTACCTCAGCCAAGGCCTAGTCAGACTGGAACTTAATTATTCTCATATCGAAAAACTTGTGTTGGAAGCAGTCCATGTTGTTCAATGGTTCTGTCATTATGTTTTGTTTCTCAAGACCACCGTCATTGCCATTGTGAATCTGTTTCAATACGTGTTGACACGATGGGTAATAGGCAGAAATATCAGTAGATGGATAATCGTCCTCCAGGAATTCAACTTAGATTTCGTTTCTGCAAAATCCGAAAAGTCATTGGTCTTCACAAAACTTATTTCGGAACTTCCGGTTGAGTCAGGTAATTTTATGCCCGAAGAGTCTCCTATCAGAGGAGATATGTTTTTGATCGCATCTTCGGATCCATGGTACAAAGATATACTTATCTATCTCTAGACTTTGAAGTGCCCCACCTCTACTTCTCATGATGAGCGTTGTCGTATACGCCATCAGGCCAATAATTATCTTATACTCGATGATACATTGTATCAAAGAGGTGTAGACTGCATCTTGCGCCAATGCCTCACTCACAAAGAAGCATTTATCGTGCTTAACGATTGCCATACCGGAGCATGTGGTGGTCATTTGTCTGGGTTGGCAACAACCCAAAATATTTTACGAGAAGGTTACTTATGGCTGACACTAATCAAATATTGTATCGAATCGGTCAAGAAGTGCCACCCGTGTCAGATCTTTTATCGGAATATGAGGGTACATCCCGTTCCCATGTTTCCTATCATCACAGTTGGTCCCTTCACCAAGTGGGGGATTGATTACACTACATGCAACCCTCCTTCATCTGGGGGGAACCATTATATCATTGTAGCCATAGAATAATTCACGAAGTAGGTCGAAGCTATGCCAACGTTTCAAGATGATGGAGAGACTGTGGCACTCTTTTTATTGAACCAGATAATAGCAAGGTTCGAAATCTCAAGAGAGATTTTCACTGACCATGGCAGTCACTTTCAGAACCAGATGATGACCGAATTAACATCAAATCTTGGATTGCGGCAAGAACATTCGTCACCCTACTATCCCCAAGCAAATGGTCAAGTGGAAGATGTAAATAAATCTCTTAATACCATCCTACAACAAACGATCAACTCAGTCAAGTCAAATTGGCATTTGATGTTATACTCGACATTATGGGCTTACCGAACGTCTGTTAAGACTGCAACCAGTTTCTCACCTTTTCAACTCGTTTACGGGTTGGAAGCAGTCTTACCTATCGAATGTCAGATCCAATCCCTAAAATTGATAGTACAGTTATTGACAGTCACTTCTCCACTTGAAGAACAGTTATTATACCTTGAGTGACTCAATGAGCAGCGTCATGATGCGGCCCTGGCCAACGAGGCTCAAAAACATAAATTCAAGTGTCAGTATGATCGATCTGTTCATCCTCAGATTTTCTATGAAGGTGACCTTGTCCTGTTCTATGACCAATATAAGGACCCCCTAGGGGCAAGAAAATTAAAACCCATGTGGTTCATACCTTTCATCATAAAATAGGTTCTAAAAAAGGGCGCTTATCGTCTGGTTGACTTTGAGGGAAATGCTTTGGCAGAGCCTAGAAATGGGCTCTACCTCAAGAAGTATTACTCATAGGTAGGTCACCTTGGGTAACTTTTTGTAACATATGTATAGTCTTTGTACTATTACTTTCTAGCTTCTTTTAGTATTATGGACATGTTGTTTTTTATGTTATCTTTTGTCACTATGGAAGATGTCAAGTGAATCAGAGGTGTTCATTGGGTACGCAGACGGTGCTATCTGGAACACTCGGAGGATTACCTCCACAACTTGGGTAATTTTTACACCTCGAGGCCAGTTATTATCTTCCAGAGGTATATGCTTAGGTGACACCACAAACAATGTCGTCGAGTATAGTGCAGTTATTGAGTTGCTTCATGACACCCTGTCATTTGGTATCTCTCATCTCCAGGTCTATTTAGACGCTCAGTTGGTTGTGTCTTAGTTAAATAGAGTCTACCATGTTCATGATTCGATTTTACACCTATGATTCCTTAGGGTACGTCTCTTAGAACGAAGCTTTGATTATATTACATATTTTCATGTTCGTAGGAGATTAAACCAAGTTACAGATACTCTAGCTAATCAAATTTTAGACTGACATCTTGCACACATATAAAAATACATACACATAAACATGTAAAAAAATTTTTAAAGGAAAATATGATCCATAAGACACAAAAAGACATAAAAATCCATATATAATATCATAATCATCAGAGTACATGGGTGGACGCAAGCGCCTAAAAAATATGACCAGTAACGAGTCATGGGGCTTATGCCCTCAAAAAATATATACAAGTAGTGCTCTCGGCACATGAAAAGTATAGACTAACTAAGGTCAGGGCCTGTGGGCCTTTTTTTAATGATCAACAGTGTTTTCCAAATGCTGAAACATTCAGACCCATGTCCATGGTGCCCCCACTACATGAGGCTGCATAGATGGTAGAATATCCTCAATCTCTTCCATAGGGACTGTGCGGGTGAGAGAGGTAAAGTTTCACTTGACTTGTCTAAAAACCCTCTCTGCCTCACCGACTAGAAGCTCTCCTGCTGCTGTTGGTCCCCTTGCAGCGGTAGGTGCGGCCCCTGGATGAGGACAATGCTTGTTCCTCGCATAATCCGTAGGTCGCATTGGTCCCACATCTGCACATAATAGACACATATCTGTCAAATACTCTGGTATAAAAAAATTGATATATATAAAAAACAACATAAAAATTACATATGTTTCACAAAAAAAAAATGATGCAAACTTACCCATCTCTCCTCGCTCCTCTCCAGGAGGTACTGGTATCTCAGGATATCTCGAGAAATCAATCCCAGCATAAGGGTAATCCTCTATGACCGGGATCTGTTGTGACAAACAAGCAAAGAAGTCATCATCAAGACTCATTGGTCCTTACACCACCCTGTCGTGGAAGTAACACTGCCCAACTGCAAATAGCAAAAAGAGAGGCCTGATGTCTTCATACCACCACTCAAGGACTGAAACTAGGAACTCTTTCAAAGAAGAAAGAGCATAGAATCGTCCCAAAACTAAAGTTCCTGTGCATCCACAACCGACAATCTGTCAATTGCCTCTTCATACACTCCAGTAGTGTAGTTCTCCAGTCAAATATCTATGCATTTAAGCACTGGACTGCATAGTTCATATGTGCACGGGATGCCTGATGTAGAGTCGCAGAACTAGTCATCCACCCAATAAGAAGCACAATCACCTGCAATGATAAATCGGTGATCTTTCTTATCAGCACTTGAGAGCTTGATCAATTTGTACCAGCCTCACAATAAAGTCCTATCAATTCTGATATGTTATGAGGCCCCGAAGGAAATGTCCAGAAATTGACTGGTTCCCCTCTCCTAGAGAGGCCAGTAAAAAAATATATGTCCTTTGTAGTAAGCACCAGTGACTACCCCTCTAACATAAAGGCCTCTGTGTCGGGATGCCAATAATCAACCAAGGAATTCAGTAGCCTAGGTTGTGCTCGCATAAAAGGACATAGGAAGAATTTTAGCAGCCCACATTGCATTAAGGAAACAACAACATTGGGCTCTTCCCCGACCAACTCACTAATCTCCTCGTGATCTCTTTCCCTCAGGTGAACATACATCCTGCAATAAACAAAGTTCAGGAGGGTTAACCCTTGCTTTTAAAAAAAAACATATTAAATAAAGGGTCCATGCGGGCTGTAATGATGACAGTCACGTGTACACATGTGCAGTTTTTCCTCTGTCCAAGTGTACACGCGACCTGTCATTAAACAGCCTGCATGGACCTAGGGCCAACCTTTTGAGGGTCGACGCCCCCCCAAAACATGAAAATAAAAGCATAAATAAAGATTTAAATTGAAAGAGGAGAGAGTTTATACTTACTTGGTCCAAGAAGATGGTTGTTTCGTCCACCGAAGCTCCCAAAATCAATTCTTTTCACAAAGGGTTAGTTTTGGATTTTAGTCAATTTCTAAATTAACAATGGTGATAATGAGCTGCCAGCTTCTATTTATAGAGCTTTTTGGCCCTTTTTTGTCAATTTTCGGACCCTTTTGTCATTTTTTCTAAACTAAAAATCATTTAAGATGGTTCAGGAGTTTTCTTTGGATGATCAAGGGAGGTATTCCTTTGGGTATTTGGAATTTTTTTTGAGATTTGGGCGTTTGGACGGTCCTTTGGTAAACAGTCATTTTTTCCAACTCGTTGCATTTAAGTTAGGATTCCACCCCCACTTTATGCATCTCGTTGTCTTTTTCTCTTTGCCATAGGATCATTCCTACCGAGTTGCGACACAAAACCCTCATTACTACTTTAGAGGTGTCATAATTTGGTGGTAGAGCCTACCAAGGTAGATCCTGGTTTCATGATGGTGTCCATGTTGTCACTAACGACTATAGGCTCGGGAGTCCTCCATAGTTTTTTCCTGATTACGAGTTTGAGCCTCATTTGCATGATTCCTTTTCACTCTTCACGTCACCCTCGATACTCCCAAAAAACATAATGAGTCTTCTTTTAAGCCCTTTTCAGAGCCTCTAAACATGAAAATATTTCCAAGCAATCTTGTGGCCTTTCATGCTCGTTAAACTGAAATTTGAAGTCACGTCTATCCGGCGGTAGTTTACCCCTTTTTCAGTCCAGACGGTCAACTGTATGAACAAAGGTATACTCTAAGGAACTTCAGTTCTCTAGAAGAGTACCCTCAGGTATCATTTTAACCTTTTTTCGGGCCTGAGGGACTAAATGTACAAAAAAGGAACCCCCACGGAGTCCATAGTTAAGATCTTTTCAGACTCCCTAAAATTGAAAAGATCGTCGAGTGACCTTATTCTTTCACACTCATTAAAATGGTCCATAAGAACATTCCTGACGGAGACCATAGTTAAGATTTTTTTAGACTCCTTAAAAATGAAAAAATGGCCAAGTGACCTTCTCTTTATCACACTCGTTAAAATGATTTTGAATAGACGTCTCTTTGGTGCTAATTTACCCTTTTTCGAACCGATTAGACTACTTTCAAAAAAGGTACCCCATTGGAGTTTTTACGTTTTTCAGACTCTCTAAATATGAAAAACCACCGAGCTTACCTTCTTTGGGCTTGTTAAACTTACATCAAAGGACGTTACCATTGTGTGTATTATTAATTGCATTTGCATACCCACATCTTTGGCCTAATGCTAGCTCCATGTTTCTCTCAACTGAACCATCTGAAGCATGCCTTATACGCAAGCCCTGTAGCACTTTGCCTCTTCGTCTTGACACCTTTGGCCCCTAGAGGATTTTTCCTGAGTGTCCTTACTTTGAACATCAGTCTTGTCCTTGTGCCTCAAACTTGTATGTTTGCAACACTCATTCCTCCTTTGTAACGTAGAATTCTTTTATTCTTTTTCCAAAATTATTGAAAAAAGGACCAAAAAAAAAAATTAAATATACCCCAAAAAGAGGAAGGGAAAAGTATTTTCTTTATTGGCAGCATAATGAGTCACCCTTGGATAAAGAACATCTATCTATGTTTTCTTCAAACTCTGGGATTTAATATGACCTTAAGAAGTTCTTCTCGCTACATAGAGTTGTGTCCTCCTCCATTTGGTTATTCTTCCAAACATACAGAGAGTTTGTGTTGCCTCCTTCCTCATAAACTTATGTTAATGCCATTCTTCCTCAGTATCATCATTTGTCATTCTATTGTCCAAGTGAAGTTTTTACCAAGCATGAGTTTGCCCCTCTGTAGTTTTTCTCTTTCCTTCATGCCCGACCATCCTGAAAGTCCAATCAAGTCTTTATTCGAAATCAATGAACCTTTCAGTCTAATAATCAAGATTCTCTAGTCCATGACCAACGATCCATTGAAGACCTGTGGGTAGTGAAGTCGTACACTCATATTACACTCCTACCTAAGTTTTGAATATGTTGAAGTTGTTTCTCGAGCTATAAAGACCTCATCTCCAGCCATCAGGTCTTGTCAGCTTCTAAAAGATGGATACTCTACATGTATATCTTTTTGATTTCGAGATGTAGCTCCACTGTGTATTTCTTGCGGCTACACTTTATATATTTATATGACATGGATATGCAGTGTATTTTATTGGTAGCCATGGTTTTATTTTATCCTGAGCATGGGTATGCCTGCCTCGGTGAGACAATTATTATTTTGCAGACGACACCTCCTAATTTTTGGTCCCCGGGCTCACTTGTTTGGACCGTTGGTGAAGATTGTTAATTTATTTGGCCATTAGATTCTCTTTTGAACTCACACATTAGGGGGCATCTTTTATAACCCTAATTTTCACCAGACATGGTTACCTGGCATCAGGCCATCTCAGATTCCTTCTCTACCAAAACACTATTGAACAACTCTTCTTAAAAAGCCCTTTTATAAAGGCCCACGCGCTCCATTACTGCACGTGTGTACACGCTAGATGACCCAAGACAACCCGTGTGTACCTACAAAATAATGAAAAAAGGAAAGTTGCTAATGGAACACACAACTTTGGGTAAGTTAACTAAACCTTTCAGCCATGCATGGCTAGACATTCGACCAAATACCTAGCTCCTTCTAACCTATAAAAGAAGGGGTAGGGGTCCCATTTGGAGAAGGAGAATCATAGTAAAGAAACTATACCCGATTGAGCATTCCCTTTGTCCCAACCTTTATCCATCCTTGTGCAAAGAGAAGTATAGAGAAAAGTAGTTGGAAGACAGTGGAAGAAGAGCCCAGGACCAAGATCGAGGAGTAGTAGCCGACTTTATCATTGTAAGGTATCATTTTGAGGTTAATAAAAGAATTTATTTTCCTGTCCTGCCATATGAGATGGTCATTATTGGAATATTGATTGTATGATTGATTAAATCTATAACCCGTTAGTTCATAGATCAAATGCATGTGGAGTTCCTTGTTTGTCTTTAGTGAATGCAGGTCAGCATTGGGAGGAGATTTGCAGTCAAAGAATGACCAAGTGCGAAAAGGGACGACATCAAACACGAAAAATAAGGTATGTCAACTTAATATCTTAAGCCTTGTATTTACATATGAGTAATGGGGGTCTAGGCATGGAATGATGGTAAAAAGTAAGAATATTTAGGTCATTTTTTCACGCATGATAAAACCCTTAGTGCTAGTCCGTAGGAGGGATTTCCAACCCACAACAGTTCAAGAACCAAGAAGTATACGCAATGGGATAGATAAACCTTGAAAAACATAACTTATTGATTTTAGCTTTGATAGCCATGGATTTGGAAGGGTGTAATATTCATTTATTTTGGTGAATAGAGGAAACCAAAGTCCATGTATCGATTCGATGTTAGACAATGGTTGGATTGAGCCAAGTAATTTATGTATATGAACAGGAAAATATATCCCTAAACTCTTGAAAGAGATATTTATAAGTTGTGACTTCTTCGAGGGAGCGTGCAACGCTAGGAGTGATCTCTTTGACAACTCCAGGTTTGAAAGAGATGTCTGTTTTGATTGTGGGAGAGATGTTGGCCATGTTTCCTTCTTCAAAATAATTTGGAGTGGGGATTGGGTTTTTTAACCAATCTATATTCCTTGGAGGAATGAAGTCTTTGGTTTCAATTGCACAGATATGGGTGTATATGCTAGGTTGAAAGGATTTTTGTGATATGAATAAAGAACCATGATGCATGGCATCACAGGGAAAATAAGGTGTTTTCATGGCCTCTAAAATATCTTTATCGGATTGAAATATTTATGAGAATAATGGATTTTCATAGGTATGCATACATATGTGTGGCATGATGGAACTTGATGGCTGATTTAAGTTGTTTATGGTATTGGTGTCTATGGAAGGTGCATAAAATGGAAAATCACAAATAGGTGATGTTTGAGAAAGGTGAATATCACCTTTCACCAGAAAGGGTGGTTTGATGGGAGGAGGGGTGTCAAATTAATAGATGAAATGAACCATATATCCACACATGTGTGTGGGGCATGTGTATTGGGTGTAGGAAGAATATCACGTGATGGAATTACTTGTGAATTTAGGGGATTCAAAGGGAAGTCTTATTATCGTTGTGGTATAGGTGTTATGGGTGGTACCATGGGTAAAACTATTTATGTCAAAGTAGGTACAATGGGATTACTCGAAGAGGGTGGCGTGGTCATATTTTGGGGAAGTGATGTTTGAAGGGATGTTTGAATATTCTGAAGGGAATTCATGCGAAAAATCTTGTACTTGAAAATGAGAGGACACATGTATGTAAAATGATCCATTTGGTTGCATAATGCACACAAGAAGCTCACCTAGTCATTTACTAACGTGGAGATATAAAAAAAAATCAGTGTTTTTAGTGTCATTAGGGGGTGCTTGAGAGGGTTCAGACATAGATGTTTTTCACACTGCTGCTAATATTTCCTGGAATTGAGGTAACACTAGGAAACTATAAGTGTAGTGGCCATACTCTAAGCATATGGAAAATTCAAATTTGGTGTGAAGAAATTTCTTTTGTGATGAAGAAGGTTCTGCAATAGTTTTAGTGGTTGTAGTTATTAAGGTAGGAAGAAATGGTACTATCTTAGGAAGTTGAATTAGATTAAATAATTTTGGTAGTGTGCGGAAAATCTTGGTAGGGTGTCCAAGTGTTGCAAAAAGTGCACATGGTGGTTGGACCCAAGGTTGAGGGGTGGACCCTTTATTTTTCTTATTTCCTCCTTTGTTTGTATTGTTTCCCCCAACTGTGTGATCGATTGGAACAATTGGTGTTTGAACCACTGATTGCATGGAAAAAACATCTGGTTGAGGTGGAAGGGGTGGGAAAGGTACCATAGATGGTGGTTTGAGATAAAAAATAGGTATAGTGATCACCATGTTAGGTAAGGTGAGGGTAGTGGCGACCTGATAGGATAATAATCTAGGTGGTGGGAAGAAGAAGGGAATTTGGGTTATGTCTCGAGGGACTATTTGTCAAACTAGAATCTAGCTAGTCATGGGAGGATGTTCTAGAGGTGACATGGACACAATTGTTTCAGGAGTAGGTTGAGGTGTGACTTATTCTAAGGAGGTTTCATCACTTGTTTCAACAACATTTGAGGATACAACACAAACTTGGGATAAATCTGCGGGAGGGAGGAAAAGTGGGTTCCCAAGGCAAGCTCCCACAAGGGATGGTTCCTTGAAGATTCAGGGTCCAACCTATATGACTAGAGGGATATACGAACTGGATTGTATGAGAGGTACGATATTGTCTATGTTTCCCTAATGATTGGGTTAATAATGCGTTAATTGTTCTATAGTGAAAATATTCCTATTATGGGGGAAGAGAATGGTGTGGAATACATATGAGGCCACAAATTTCATGGCATACATGTAACTATACCCAAACAAGATATTGTAATCCAATGGGGCATTGATGAATTTGATATCAATCATAATCGTCTTTTCCCTAGCTCAATAGGTAAATTTTGTTAGAGGCCTTCTAGTTTTGATGGATGACCATCATATGCCATGAGAGTGATGGAAGAGGGGACAAGATTAGGTGAGCCAAGTTGTTTCCATATGGGTTTGGACATGATACAAGTAGAAGCCCCTTTTTCAATGATGCACTGATGGACTTTTTTTTTTAATACTTACTAGGATCTGGAAAATGACTAAATAGGGGAGGATTGGTTCAACATTATCCATATCAAAGGTAATTAGGAGAGTATTTGATGGGTCAACTACCTCCATTGTTGAGAAAAAATATTTCCTTTGCGAAGGACTTTTTTTTTCCAAAATAGACATGGCTATTAGAGATTGGGCCAAGTCATCAACTAGGATATAATTGTCAGTTGCCCTAGCATGTGGGTTGTGTGCATTCCTATGTAGGGATATGTAGGGTACTCAAGTGGTAGATTTTGTGCTAGGATGGGGGATTTTCAAAGGTTGTACTTTCAGTAATTGGGGTCTTTCCAACGTGGTCGGGTTGGAATCGGGAGGAATGTCGTATTGATGGATGCATGCTTGTAGGAGGATTTTCTCTTTGGTGGTGAGGAAGATACTCTGATATGCCAAGTTTCTAGGTTGATTTTGTCTCAATTTGGGAAGCTGCCCTATTTTTTGTGTGGTATGGAAAAGTTCTTGTTGAGTATTGATGATGCCTTGATGACGAATCAAGTTTTGTAGGACCGTTGGTTTTTGATGTTGCAAGTAATTTTGTGGAACCTGCAGAGGACCCTATGGTGCACGTGGTATTTGTGTGTTCATGGTTTCCTTCATCCATTTGTAATAAATATTCTAATGGAAGTGGTGATTAAAGTGACCATATTCACCACATAATGCATAAGGGAAATTAGTATGAATTGTATTGTTCTTCCCTTGGTGTTGTTGACCATTTGTATTGTCCCCATTCTGGTTTTGATTACCAACATTCTGGGTGTTCCCCGCTGGATGGTTTTGTTGCTAGGGGTTGTTCTCTTATTGTTGGTTGGTGTTATTATTTTCCTTCCCAGTATTTTTGTTATTGTTGGATTGATTATGAAGATTCACCATATTTAATTGTTCAAAGGCTTGAAATTGTTGGATAGGAGAGGGTTGAATGAAATTAATGTCTGCTTGTTGTTGTCCATGTAGTCGGGAAATAGGTTGAGGAAGAACTGAGAAGGGTAATACAATTTACCTTGTGGAGGAGGCCCATATTTATTGTATGATGTTGATATCTTGTGATGGCCTCAAAATTTTGAGCCTTGGTGATGGCCTCATATTCATTTTGTGGCATGGTAGTGGCCACATCTTTGGAGATGATTGAGACTAGTGATTTAAGAAACCAACATAGTATTTGGTGTGGGGTAGTATCAAACTTTCATATGCTTCACATTCTATTCCATTCATGAATATAATCTATGATATGAATAGCTATGGTTCTTTTAAATTCAAAGAGAATCTCCAAACCAGTATCATGGTGGACACGTAGTTGGAAAAATGACAAGAAGGTTTTGGACAATGATTCAAAGGTCGTATGGGACCCAAATTTATCATCCACGTACCATTTGGCACATGGAATGTTGAATGTTCTCTGGAAAAATCATAAATGAATTGAATATTCCATGATGCTATTAGAAGAGCACCATAGATGGAAATTCATGATGTGGTTAGCGGGGTCCTCACCTGGTTTTCCTTCAAACTTAGGGATGTTTGAAGGTAATTTGGTGGGCATGTTAGGCAAATTGGAATCATCTAATATGGGGTCATTCGTGAGATTGGTCAAATATGAAATGTTTAGGGATGCCAAATATGGAAATCTAGGATCTATTCCAGCCATGGTGAGTTGTTGCTGAGAAGTAGTTCCTTGTGAGGAAGCTTGTGAAATCGTTCCTTGAGAGTAAGGTTGAGCTCCTCCTCCTTGAGAGGAAGGTTGAGCCCCTCTTCCTTGTGAAGGATAACTGGTGGTTGGGTTGTTTGGGATGTTGGTTCCAAGCAAGGTATAACTAATCTTGGATGAATCTAACATCATTGCACTCACAGGTGTATGGGATGGTTGAACCAATGTGTCAGCCAAATTAGGGATACCTCCAAATATTGGAGGGAGGTTCAACATGAATTTAGAATTATAAGGATTCTTTGGTTCCCCTATGATTCTGGACTATCTAGAAGTGTGTGTGGATTGTAATGAGAGAAACAAACGAACAATTTCTTTATATTTGGCCTATCATAACAATATCAATCAAAGATGCATGTAATAAATAATGAACATTATACATAAAAAAAACAAAGCAACAATGTAGGATAGGCAAGTGTTATCCACATGGGGAAATAAAAGAAAATGAAGATATTCTAAAGACGTAGCATCCTTCCTCTCAAAATAGCACTAGGAATTCCAAAAGAAATCAACAAAGGGGCATGAATCCATTGGAAGAGGCACTAATTAAGGTGTGAATAGCCAGTTATAATGTGGCATAAATGGGGAATATCCTAAAAATGTTGGCGATATTTCCCAATAGTCATTCAAAATATGACTAAAGTGTGATTTCATCCCAAAACCTCCACCTAGGTATATAAACGTAGATTTGGCCACTAAGTTACCTCAGCCAAGTGCAACATTTAGATTTTTAGCCTAAGAAATGGGTCAAAATATGGGTAGCCTCTCAAGAGTTGGGTATCTCCCAGACCAACAATCAGACCTTAGCCTTTGAACCTTCATGGGTATCTCCCTGCCTTATGGTGTAGGAACACTTGACTTGGAGGATTTTTGGTTTCTTATTTCATCAACTTCTAAGTTTCATTGTAAAAATGATAATGGTTTTTTTTTTGGATTCCTACCCCCGAGATCCTAACTTAGATTACAATATTATTTTTTTTCACTCCTCTTTAGGTTGAAATGAGTTTTTAAAGATTGATTTTATGATGAAATGGGATGGAAGACCAGAGTCATGAACCCGTCTTGTTGATTAAAATGATGTGTTTTGAGAAACTTTCTGAAGGTGTCTTCAGTTGTTTTGATTCTCATAGATCTCTTGTGGGTGAAGGGAGAAGAGAATACTTCGAATTAAAATATACAATGATAATTTTTGTGTATTCTCAAGTGATCTTGTGTGCAAGAAGTTATATGGTGTCAAAAATGATTGTAATAACATCTCTATATTAGATCCGTAGCTCTCAACCAAAACTGATGACTAGTAACTATGGCTTCTCACTCATCACTAGAAGCTAGATCTCCTTAGATCTCACAATACATATTTATACTACAAAAATGGGTTAAAACTTGTTACAACAATGACCAAAACCCTAAACCACTAACCCTAAGTGGATTAGGTTTTTCCGCATTCTAAATCCCTACACACAAATGTTAAACAATCCAACCATTTTCCTCATTGATCCACGTCCTTCTTACTTCTTTTGACTTTCCTACATCCTCAACAATTTTTTTCCCTGTTTTCCAATGCACACTCCTTTTCTGGTCCATTTTCTAACTGTATTAATAAATTACTTCTCTTTTCGCCAAAATTTCCTATGCCAATAGGCCCCCAACACTCACTTGTGGCTCATCCTGAACCACTCAAGTAGTGTGTGCCTCCTGCATTGACTTCTCTACCTTCTGGAACTTGCCTGAAATTTCTTCAACTCTTGATTTTACTTGCACGTTCTTCTCTACTACAACCACCACAATCTATGTTGTAATATGCTCCTTCAACAATTCTTCACTTTACAATCCAACCTTTTCAATATGACCCTTAGCTACATCAATCTTAGTCAACATTTGTTTTGCGCCTTCCTGCAGTGGTTCCAACTTCGGTTGTCTTGACTGCTTTTCTGCCTGTATACTCTTCAACTCTGCCTGCAATTTCTTAATTTCCTATGCAATCTTCATCCTGTCTTCTATTTACATCGTATTTTTCTTCTAATTTAAGTCTTGTAGCACATTATTTACACCTTCTTCCTTCTGTTCTAACTCCTGCAGTTTGTCATCCTCCTGAATATTTTTCCACAATTGTGCACTCTTATTATACATATTTGTGATTTCCTGGATCATCTACACAATTCTATCTATATGAATTGTAGCCTCTTTCTCCCTTTGTGTTATGACCTCTGGTGGAGTGTTAGGTGCTGCTAGGAGGTCTATCAACTCTATAATGTGGCTTCTTTAAGACTCCATAGCCTGCACTATCTTCTCAATCTTCTCCTTTGTTGGTATGTTCCCTTCTTCCACACTGTCAGAAATAGTTTTGAATACTTCTTCCAACTGCTACTCTATTCTACCAGTGTGATGCTTTGCTTATTCCTTCTCTAACTACACATGGCTAAGTGTCATCTCCATTGTCTTCTTAACTTCACTAGCTAATTGTAAACTTGTCGCATTTGCATGGGCCCTCGAAGGAATTTCCTACGTGACACTAATTTGGAGTTTGTTCAATGCCTTTTTTGGAACATTGGGTAGCACCAAGTCCAAATGATCTATGTCCTTCAGTTTCTTCTATGTTGTCTCCTCATCCACTTGCAACATTTCTTGGGTGATACAAAAAATTCCATTCCCCATGGCTATTATCTACACTGTCTCCTACACTAAAACTATTCTTTCTTGAGATGTTTGTTGTTGTTGCACATGTTCCTTTTGTTACACTGTAGTAAGTGGTAATTTCTCCAGTGAATCCTTAACTTTTGTCAATTTCTTGATTGTATCCTCCCTTTATTTTTAAACATCATACTATGCCTCTATAGTGAAATCATGCACTTTCTATGTGACTAGCTCTGCATCATATTATGTAATTGTGAGCTCAGGAACACCCTTACATGCCTTCATCTTCTTGTGTTGGCTTGTTGACTGCAATATTGTTCTTTTCATTGGCAGAGTCTCTGTCTGCACATTTGTAACTAGTATCTCTATGTATAGGATATATCCACCTCATGTTTCCTCCACGATAGGAACATTTGTATCCTTATGCTCTCCTCCATTTGGCTATACAGCGTGCTCCTTCTCATGCACTGAAGGATTTGGGATAGTATTATTTTGTCTTAGATTTCTAACTATTTTTCTACACCTTGCTTCCTCTGCGTGGTCTATCACCTTCCTTGTATTAGCTGCTGGACTAGTTGACTATCTTGAAGGGCCAATCTCTTCTTACTTCTTAGATATTGGTACCTTCTTTGAAATCACTGGAACCTTCCATTATTCATGCCAATCCTTCATGTCCCATTGCAATTATTCACCTATAACACAATACCTTAATTGTAACCATTCCTTCTTAGTGTCCCTCTTATCTTGGATCCAGATATTATATCTTGTATCCTGAAAATTAGCTATACTTTGATGATATTTAAATACTTGTGGAGGTATCCTCCATGTATTAGCAATATTCTCATGCATCTCATCAAACAACATGGAAAAAGTGGTATAATTTTTGTTATCACTAAAATTTCGTCCGCAAATGGTTACAGGAATCCAACATCTTCAAATAACTGTTAGTTCACCCATGGACCAAAAATGACCAAAAAGTATTTCCAAAAGTTCCAAAACTATACAACCAGTTATAAAATCAAGATGTGCTATGACTATACAGGGAGCGCGTGCACATGCGCCATCAAGAAATGCAAGAAAAGTGCACATGCACACGATGCATGATTGTGGACACTAAAAGCCGCGCACACCTAAGAACGACGCATTTATGATGTTGGTCGGCCTCCCACCCACTTCTAGTTCAACTTCCAAGTTGATTTGACATCCAAATCTCGATTGAATCTGGCTGGGTGGTTGGTCAAAGACCTAAAGGTGCCCTAAAGAGCCCCTTGTTCACACTAAAATCTGGTTGCATAATACCTCAAAGTTGTGCTATAAAAAGAGGCCATGGGTGCACTACATATTCAAGGAATGCATTTGTAAGGTTATGATGCTACTATTCTCTTGGGGAATCCTCTTTTCTCATCAAGAGAATACTAGCATCATTCCATTTGAGCTATTCACATCAACCTTTGAGTGAATTAGCTTGGGATTCTTTCACCATTTCTTTCAAGTTTTCAAGTTGTAAGAAGAGCTCAATCTTGGGGGTCCAAGAGCCCTCCCTTGGAGGAAGAAGAGACCCAAAGTCTCCCTTTCTCTTTGGTGTTTTATTTTCACTAATACAATCCTTTCCATTGGTTACATGAGTCTTGTTTGTTTCTTGTTCTTATGTCCTTATACACTATAGTTTAATTATTTTTATCATTCTTAGTTTAATTCTTAGCTTAGTATTTTATGTTTTATTCTTTTAACCCTTTCCTTTACTGTTGTCTTGCTTAGATAACCCAACTAAGCTTGTAAGCACCTCTATTTTTCTCATTTAGGTGATGAAAGAGGCACAACATATTGGTGACTCCACAAGGGAAAGGTATCAATTTCCTGCCCCATTTGGGTTTTTCTAGCTCTTCTTTTTGTTTATTTAACCTGCAGGTACCATAACCGGCCCAAGCCGACCTACAAGAAGCCAAATTCAAAGCTAAGGTGAAGGAATTTCATATGGAATTTTCTTCACGACCATGTGATAGTTGTGCATGGGTTTATCGGTCCACATTCGTGCATCGTTTGCACATGTGCCAAAATCACTATATTACTCAGTGCCTTCTGCGCACCTGCACCCATCAACCTCTTCTAGTTCGTGCATTGGTTCTCAAAGCACCTCTGTCTAGTCTGGGACCTTCGCACATGTGTAGAAAAATACACATTGTAAAAATTTTATGATCTATTGTTATAGGACAAATCAGTAGGTGTGGACACTAACTGATCTCCCTAGATCCACCTAGATCTAGAACAAAACACACCAAAACATGACACTTTCCTTAAGTTTTAGATATTGAATTTACTAACTAAAGAGGGATGAGTGACATACTGTTTAAACACCGCTTCCTCTCGCCATCACCATCCTAGCTCCGTTCCAATACTCATACAATGATGAGCCTGCAAAAGAACACAACCAACCAAAGTGATAATAATAGCATAAACTCAATATAAACCTATGTATGTGATCAAGGAATCATACAATAAAACACAACAAGCTTTATAGGAAAGGATCGTATTACTGTATCATATTAAATGTGAAAGAGAGATTACAACCATGGACTTGATGTCATAAGGTCCCTTTCAGATTTCCTTCATTCCCCACACACTTCCATTCCAGGAATTCTAAGAGAACATATCTGATAATATTCACAATCTATCTTAACAAAGGCAAAACTCAAAGACACTCCAACCAAGCTAATAATTCCAAGCCAAATCCAACATAGCCCTTCTCCATGAGATCTCCTCTCCTTTTATAAGCTGAAGAGGATAAGGTGAGGAGGTTAGGATGATCCCACTAAATCATGAAAGTGAGTAAGATTCAAACCATTCGGATACCACCTCACCATGGAAGTTTCTCCTTCTAGAAGATTCGAGAAAATGGTCATTTTTCCCACGTGTAAGAATTATCGCACCCTGACTATAGAGAATATTGTGAACTCCTTGCAACCTAGCTATGATGCAGCCTGTGAGAATCAGACATTCTTGCACCCTAGCTATAATGCAGCCTGTGAACTTCCTTTCTTATAGGGTTTTTACAAAGGAAAATGCAACTTCTTTTCTCAGGAAAAGTTCTTCTCCCTTTGATCCGTATTTTATGAGTAGAATGAAATGAATACAGATTATTAACAGGTGCTTAACACAAAATAACAGAGATATAGTAAAATTGGTTTTCTATTCAATAATGAAATAAGCTGAAACTATAAAATGTAGCAGAAACAAGCTTGTTGGAATGGTGGCGGCTTATCTCTAAGAAGAGATGTGACGGTAGTGCGTGTTCACAAGAAGGTTACAATGAGGCTCGGAAGGACTTTTTACAATAAGAAAGAATGCCAAAAACCCTAGACATCCAAAAACCTAACACTAGGAGATGAAGCGCCAAAAGTCATGTGGGCCCCGTTTGGGTAAGTTAGTACATCAACTTCTCGGGGTCGTAACTTTTGCATATGATCTCCGTTTTAGGCGTGTGATAGCCCGTTGGAAATTTATCATAGAGGAGATTAATTTTGGGGGATCAATCCTACCTATGGCTATAATTGAGGAGATCAATCCCGAAAAACCTTCATTTAGGCCCTCAAAATGGCCCTGGAAGTTATAACTACTAAAAATAGTAAATTCCCAAAATTGTCAGAAAATTGTTTTGAGCCAATCGGAAAAGGTGGGTGGCCACCAATATCCATCTGGATCAATCCTCCATCCTTAGGAAGAAAGGGTATCCATTGCATTGAGTTCCCCCATCAGATGAGGAAATTTCTGCTGAATTTGGCCCTGGGTGAGCCACTTGCATTGGTGCAGGAGTTGCCCTGCTTTGACGACCTGATAAAGTTGGATCCTTTGTTGTCGAGTGCCCTTGATATTTCTGTCCACAATTTGACCCTTGATCTTTCTGTCCACAATTTTATCATTGGATGCCTATTGTAGGTAGTTAGGGTTGAGCTCTATTGGTTTCAATTGTTCTGCTACTTCTGAGGTGTCCAATAATGGTGGGAAATAAGGGAGAAGGAGATCCACGTTGAACACTGGGTGAAGACCAAGGAAAGGAGGAATGTTGAGCTCAAAAGAATTATCCCCCATGGCCTTGGTGATAGTGTATGGCCCATAATGGAGTGGGAGAATCTTCCAATGGGGT
>SNQJ01S0036219.1:10722-37910 GCA_010110895.2 Picea sitchensis
AGCATGTGTAAAAAAACTTGGAACTTGGCACTAGTGTTTTATATTATATATTATGCATGAGTGCATCTTAAATATTAGAGCACTGGTGCGCCATATTGTAAGAAGCACATTGGGAAAAAAAACCTTTGCTTGCCTAGTGTTTTTTAGTTATCATAAACCCCCGTTGAAACCTATGTAAAAGCCTTCGTTTTCAATGGTGGAGGTTTTTGAAAAGGTGTTTTGCTAATTTTTCCCAATTTGTAACATTGAAAACCTCTGCTAAAACCTCCTCTAGTAATTGGTTTTTTCCTTGTAGTGATAGGCAAGTCACACACCTAACCCGTAGACATAACCCATATACCTAATCCAAAGAAAACACATAAGGCATGGAATCAAACCTTGAAAGTGCAACCAAAATATGACATGGGACATAAAAAGGGGCGCATCAATTAAGACGTGAATGAGACTGTTATCACACAATCTGTAGTTTGGGCAAAGCCCAACCCAATCCACAGATGTGTGACACGACTGGGAACAACTATCATTGTCACCTTAATAGATGTCCCCCTCATTTTAGGGAAGGATAAATCGAACTCAAGGGAGGCTTCTTGGGTGATCCCAGGGGGATTGTGATGGAAGATGGAAAGTGATCAAAGAGTGCTCCTATAGTTCAAGGTCAAATATGGAAAATAGGCTTGAGGAAGAGTCTTGTGATATGGTAAGTGATTGCCAAAGTAGTGTACCTGGAAAACATTGTCAAACCTGCCCGGAACAAGACAATATATGATAATACAAGCCTCAAAATCAATGGGGATTCAACAAGTAACCTTGATGTCCCAAATTGAAGCAATATGGAAATATATATATTAATAGTAAAAACAGTACAAGAGTGGCAAATTATACCATCAAAATCAAGTGCAAGATGTTGGAAATAAAGCTAGCAACATGTAGATAAATTTCCAATGATTAGAGCAAGACTTTGATAGCAATTAGAGGGTTGTTACTAAGCGTTATCAACAAGATATGGAACATCCTTATGGCTGTAGAAAATTTTTGCTACAACAACAAATTCTGGCCACTAAAATCAACAAATAAATCACTCAAACACTAGCTATTGACCAGTAGAACAATTACTAAGGCCTACAAGTGAATTTCAACTGTAGAAGAGTGAGTAAAAGAATGAAAGAGGATGAGTTTGTTGCAACCCTATTGGTTGTAGCTTAAATTTTATAACAACAATTAAATCACTTGTCTAATCAAGATGCCCTTATGGCACAATGTAGCTTAAAGCATGTAAAATCAAATTCCAAACTTAAACAATTCAATCTCCTTGATATCACATTTACCAATGCATAATACTCAATCTCGAATGCAAAATATTGGTGCCTCATCTATTGGGTTATGGAGTCTCTTTTCTATAAGCTATGATTTATTACTTTTGTAGGGGTGTAAGCCCTTTTTCTCCCTAGAGAAAACAAACCTTAGCAAGGTAAATCTACAAGGGTGTAAGCCCTTTTACTCCTTGTAGCAACCTTTGAAAATAGTCTTTTAAATGACAATAAAAGATAAATCTTGATGGAGGGTGTATGCCCTTATACTCCTCTAATGGTTTTGATAAATTAACCTTGAAATCAAGAAGAAAACATACAATTGCAAAATTTTCTTACCTGATCCAAGAGATAGCATGAAAAACCCTTACTTATCAAGAATATTCCACCACAATTGCCAAGAAACAAGCATCCAAGAGATAGCGCTAGCATTTTTCCTCCAATAGACAAGTATTCCATCCAAAATGCACCAAAGAAGAGAGAGATAGAATTTCCCAAGTAGGGCAAAAATTTCAGCCAAGAATGTTATGTAATTCTCAAGTGGTTATCCTAAAATGAAAGTGAGGTGACCTCTATTTATATGAGGTCACCTAAAACCAATTTTTCCACTTTAAAATGTCAACACCAAATTAGGAGGCCAACCTCCTCTATTTTCCTTTACAATTTAAAAATATAAAATTACATAAATTACATCCCTTAGAAGGGTGACGTTAGGCCTCAAAAGTGAGACGTTGAACCTCTAGATGCAAGTCGTTGGGCCTCCAAAGTCCACGTGTCCATATCTCATGCTCTGGAGTGTCATGTCATGCATCTTCCTTCTTCAAACCACATCATCTCTCTTCCAAAACCATAAAGACCACAAACCCTTGCCTTTCTCACGACGTCAAGAGTTGGAAGGTGATGTCTTGGGCCTCCAAAGGCCAACGTCCAAGTGGGAGGGGCTATCATGTCATCACCTATTCATATCCAAGTGCTTCCAAAGGCAACATCCATCATCTCAAGTGTGCAATGGCTCCAATGTCCTCTGCCCATCCTCTGGGGCATAGCATCCATCCTTAGGGTTTTCAACCCCCCAGGAAGGTCAAAATGACACAATCCTCCATGGCATAGCTTACACCTTGCAAGGTCTTGCAAAGACAAACAAGTGCGCCCTCCAAGGGTCCACTAGTCACATGTATCATTCCAAGTAAGCCACATTTAATAAAAGAACCACCGAAACATGTGCATTAAATCCCCCCTTTTCAAATTATTCAAATGCTCAAATACGTTATACAACTTGCTAAATTTAAGTATGGGAGGGTTGTCATGGTGCCCTATTGGGTAGATCAACCCCCAAGTCAACGAGTGTTTCCCAAGAAGACCCTCTCTAAGTCATGTAGAAGAGTATGAGGTGGATGGGGGTATGACTTTTGGGCATGGGGTTTCTTGACATACAAGGGCTCATATTGTCTTATTTATTGGTGCCTTTGTATAGGGTGTGCTACATCCTTGTTTGCAATGCAACATTTTTCCAACCCAGTCATTTTCCATTCATTGATTATGGTCCAAAAAATTGAGTGCTATGTGCAATGGAAAGTAAGGAGCACTACAATGCCACTTTAACCTAAGAACACATCGAGTGCCATGTGCAATGGAAAGTAAGGAGCACTACAATGCCACTTTAACCTAAGAACACATCGAGTGCCATGTGCAAGGAAAATAAAAGACACTGCAAATGCATTCCTTGAATAAGTGAGACGTTTATTTAATTGTGCGTTTTCTTTTTTACAGGTCCTTGATTTGTGGAGAAGCGTTTAATTACTCTCAGGACCTTAGGGCGAGCATCTAGAGGATAATTTATGGCTCTTAATTTTTTCCATCTACAACCCCTCTAGGCCTTTAACCCCTTCTTCCCTTGAAACGAGGTGCAAGCCCTTCTTGGGGCCAATAAGTCCGAAAAACCAAAATATGAGGAAATGAATGGGAATAAGCATGGAAAGTGGTGAATATGGATGGGAATGGTACGATGACCCTTCACAGAGACCCCTAATAGCAACCCTTTTTCTAAGGGTGACCTACTTACTAGTAAAACATGTCAACCACTAAGGTGAAATGAGGCAAAAGGCATGATTTCCAAGAAAACGTTTTCAAAATCAAGAAATGAACCTTTGCAACATGTTTAAATGCTTCAATTATTAAATTGACACTTACCACGAGACCAGACTTGTTAACTCATGAAGCAAGACCTGTAGTCTTATGTGGGCCAAGTTTGTGTGGTGGACATTGTTACTGTTGATCAATGGTGACATCTGGTAAGAAGAGGGGCTTTGTCTGCTCATCTGGCTCTCGACACTCCATGTCTGCAACCTACGGGCCTCGAGACATCATCTCCTTAGTTACCCCTATAAATGGGGGATAATAGGGACACATGACAAAAGAAACATAAATAGGATGTAAAATAGGGGAAACATAGGATATCATGGTACACAAAATGGGATGCATAAAGATTTCAAAATGGATGATAAAGGACTCAAATAAGGATGATATAAACAATTAGGATGTAAAAAGACACACAAAGACAAGAATGATGTAAATGGGATGCAAAAGGATACTAGAAACATCAATGGGGAACAAAATAAGATGGAGTAGGATGCAAAATACGATGCTTAAGGACACAAAAAAGGATTATGCATCTCAGATATATTTTTCATGCCACGTGGGACAAAAAATGAGACACTATGACCCCATTTTGAAATAGTGTCTCTAGGAGATATATAGTTTGTGAATAGTATAATTCTGAATGGTTATCGAGGAAAAGTTATATTTTCAATATGTTTCTGGAGATGGTTGTACCTAGTATTCTTGGATAAAAAGGGTCATACCCGAGAACACCAAGCATAACCATATCCCTAAACTAAATAAAAGAGTGTCTTTTCCATAACAACCATCCAAACTTAGGATATCCACATACTATTAATCTCCTAGACAATTCTAATTAATTTAAACAAAGACATCATCATTCCCACTACCTTAGACTCTTTTATATACATGATAAAACAAAAAATACACATACACTCCCCCCCCCCTTCTTTCTCTTGAGTGATGGAGGAGGATGACAAAGGTGGAGGGAAGCTATGGTTTGATGTGGAGGATTCCATGGGAAGGATGAGGCTCATAAAATCAATTGGATCTATGTGGATTATGCTTATGAAGGAGTGGATTTTGGAGGGTATGCAAGAGCTAGCTCAAAGAGATTTGATTGGATATATTAGTGGTCCGAAGCCACATGATGGATTGGATTGAATCTATATGGGATTTAGTTGTGAAAAGTAGGGTAAGGATATCTCCATTACAACAAGGGTTTTTTAACTTTCTCTTTGATAACCCTATAGAAAAATAAACAATTCTGTGTGAAGGTCCATGGTGTTGCAAGACATCAGGTTGGTTATGTCACCTTGGTATAACTCTTTCATTTCAGGTAAGATTGTGAGGAACCACTCCTTCCATGGGTTAGGTTTTGTGGGTTGTTGATCAATGCATTTAATCACAAGATTTTAAGGTTGATTGGGGGCATGCTTGGGTCTTTTCATTATACATCATTGGAAACTATATAATAGGAGGGCACTCCTCAAATCCTAATCTTGACATCTATATTGGTACCGTCGTTAGAAGAAGTTATTTTGAATGGGAAGGAAATGCATAAAGTCATTTATTAGACCATGAAAGTATTCCATTTAAATGTTGATATTGTCACAAACATGGACATTTGTTTCATGATTGTTCTCTCAAAAGATATGTTGATCATAAATGCTCCAATTAGGCAACATACAAGGATGATTGACCTCTATCAAGAAAGGATGATATAAGAACTAGTGTTCATGAACATGGCCATAAAATGGTCGAGTCGCTCTACGGGTGTGTAAGGTTGATAACAAAAGAAAAGAAGAAGAGTGGAATCTCAAATTGGGGTACTTAATGTGAATACTTCATGATTCACATTAGAATGTGAAACAATCATAAAGGTGTGTGGTTATTCTTTGGCCTAGGATAAACTACCCAAAGAATGACACATTAGGTGAGTGATCCCAATGTTTGGTTGACATTCTCTCTTTCCCTATGACATCAAGACAAGCATTCAAATTGATGTTTCTAGATATTGTAGGAGATGGAACATTGCAAGGTGTTTTCATGAATCACTTAGTGGTTATTGCTCAAGATAGGGACTCTTTCAAGTTTGGTAACATCCTCATCAGAAGAATCCTGTAAGTTTAAGAATTCCTTGTCTTGTTGAGTTATGGTACCTAAGTTCAAGATGGATACATCATTTTTCTCACTCTTCTCTCCACCTAGCTCTAAAACAAGGAGTTCTAGATGGTGTGGTAGGAGGTAAGCTTCTTTTGGACCTAATCCTTGTATGGTGTGAGATCATAATATCCCTTTTCTCAATGAAATCTATGCACTTTTTGTATGGTTTGTATTCTAAGAGAGATGATCTACTATGTAACAAATTAGATGGAAATGCAATTTTTTGGAATATCTAGCTTTTAAGGCCTTTGGGGTATGGATGCAAACACTATGCGCAATTTTTATAACTCAATAGAAAAAGCGTAAATTTTTTCTATGGAATACATACATACATAATTATATATATTCTCAAGGAAAATCTTGTGGGATCGCCCCTCTTCCCTGGAATATTCAGATGGAAGGTGCCTCAACTTCCAACCATAATAGTAACTAGTAACCCAATTGGGACTTGAACCTCAACTTGCCTAGAACTAGAGACACCATTATGATCTCTTCCTTGGATTTTGAAAATGGAAAATGACATTAACTGCCCATCACTCATGCACGACTAGTAATCCCAAAGGATTTAGTGATGATGGATCTCATGGCCTCTGATTGGAAATATTCCTTTGGGATATGGATGAATCAATTGAGCTATTTCTTGGGGTTATATATATATAGAGAGAGAGAGATAGATAGATAGATAGATAGATAGATAGATATAGATTTTTTTTTCTAGGTAATCTCTCATTTAGAGGATGGTACCCGGGGTAAACCCTAGATTCTTGAAGGCACAAGGTCATGTCAACAACTCATGAATATATCATATAAGCTCATCAACAATTGGCCCACTAGGAGCAAACATGTCACAAAGTGGGATTTGAACTATGGTGGGGAGGGTAACAATTTTCCTCATAACCACTCAAGCTACACCCAATTGACAATGTGTGTGTGTGTGTGTAGCTCAGGTGGTTGGAAGGAGTGATTGTTATCCTCCCCATTTGGGTTCAATTCCCGCAAGTGACATATTGAGATAATAATAAGTATATTGTTGTAATGGCTACGAGCCCTATTGTTGATCGACCTTGTGCCTTGAAGATTCTAGGGTTACCCTGAGTACCATCCTCAAAATGAGGGGAAGTACTTAGCAATTTTCCCCGATCTTTGTAACCAAAGGTTTTGGGAACTTGAGAGATTTTTTAGAGCTTCAACATTAAGGATGGGAGCTTGGGAATGCCTTTTCGATTCACAAATTATTTCAATAAAAAAAACTTAATAATACTCACTTTATAGTTGTGGATATGAATAAGTTTTAATGCATGTATGTTTGCGTGGACATGAATCAATGCCTTGTCGATGACAATTGCTCCAACCAACCATATCATTGACTTTTATTGTATTTTTCATATTATGAGAGTAGTACTATTCAGATTTTTTCCAATCAAAACTAGAACAATGGTTCAAATTTACAAAAATGTTTGAAGTTTATATATGTAAATTCTAATTTTAAAAATATGTTTTATGTATGTATTTTGTTTCTTGTTTTCTAGTTGAATCTTTATGGATATTAAAGTTTCATTGTGGTGTTAAATATATTCATATAATTACTAACACAAATTAAATTATTAATTTCGATATTATAGTTGTTCCACTATGAACAAAGTTGTCCTATTGACCTCCAATTTGATTGAAATAAAATTTAAAATGTATCATGATTTGGATACATTGTAATCTAAAATATTTTTTAATATATTTTTAATATATATAATTTGTTGCTCCCAACTTGATGTTTCTTGTAAATTTGGGTGAAACTTCTAGCCGTTCTGAACACTTGTATCCAAGTTCCCAACGTTTGTGCGTTTCAAAAACTCATGAAACACACACACACACACATGTCACAGATTCAAGTTCAGTTGAGTCCCTCCAGTTTACTAATTATTATTGTGGCTAGTGGTTAAGCCACCCTTCATTTGGATATTTCAGGAAAGAGGGGGGATCCCACAAGCTTTTCCTTTTGAAAAAACCTAGTGGGTTAACTCTATTGGTTAGAACTAACTGTTTCAAGGTGTAGTTCTAGTTTGGATGAGTTTCATTGGGTTATTATGGTTGGTAGTTGAGCTACCTTCCAATTGAATATTCTAGATAAAAGGAGTGGATCCCATGATAGATATATATATATATATATATATATTACACAAAGTCATGTTTTGCACTAAGTTGAAGCTTACAATTGACTACAACCTGAGCTCTGAAAATCCCATGGGGCAGCACCAATAAACATTCATAAGGCGAATAATTGTCCCTTAACATACATATTAAAATATATATGGGCAACACCTAATCCATAAAATTTTAAAGATTAATAAAGGAGCATCCCATAAAGCATTCCCCAAAAGGCCTCAACCTAATAAAGGAGGCACATAAAATACTCTTTAGACACAACACAACACCTAGATCTCCCAATGCAAGATCTGAACAAAGAGAAATTAAGTGGATTTAAATGTATTCTCTTGCCCTTATTTGTTTTTTGGAACACCGAGGATCAACCATCGTAACAAAGATCAATTGTGGTTGAGACAAAAAAAGAAAGAGACACCTTACCACTCAATTAACTTGGAGTTTTTCTTAATATACCAAAAAAACATGTTGAATAAGAAAAAAAGAGGCATTACCAATGCCAATCATCATTTGAGAACAAGACAACGTATACCAAATACAAGAAGCTAAAAATGCCCATCTTTTTTCTTGGAATATCTAGTGCCATTGACCACAACTTCTTTCTCCATGGAAACCTTGTCTTTGTTAAACATCGTCAAAACATTTGTGTGGAACCAATCCATTAATTGAGGCTGGAATTAATTGCATGAAATTTTTGACATCATCTTATACACCTACAAATTGGGTGAAAGACCTTCTTCATTGACCAAGGACTATATGAACATAGATGACCTCTTTGTTGAGGGGTTCACAACTCAAATGATGAGGAGGTAAGTTTCACACTCTCCCTGTTGATGTTTTATGATTCTTAGATCTAACAGTTGTTGCCTTATGATTAATAACAAGATTCACTTCCATACATCAGTTATCATAGAAAAACTGTACACTAAAAATCTCAACTATAACAATGCATCGGAAATAACAAGATCTAGAAATATTAACCATGCACAATAGACACAAGAACACAAGAGTTTATCTTGGGAAACCCAACCTTGGGAGAAATCCCAACAACCTTTCTATAGAAGAATTTAGTCCAAGATATTACCAGTACATCACCATCAATAACCAAAATACCATACATATAAGATCCTCCCCAAGGCTAGCATCACCAAGACCTAACGCCTCAATAAGATGACCAAGAGCAACCAAGAATATCCTTCCCAAGTGTGGTGCACTCATCAAGATACCAAAAACCCAAAAATAGTGAAATTACCAAAACTGCAGCTACAATTGCCTTGTGTGCATTGCAGAAGGAGTTGTCTAACTATCCAAATGAAATGATCCAGTCCTGTATTTATACTAATATGGGCGCCTGTCTAGGGCCGACTTCTTATTTTGGGTCTTCAAATTACTTTATTATTTTTTGTCTTTTACTGGTGGGGTCGACTTCTCTTCCTGGGTCTTCAATTTGTTCTTGGGGCTTCTTGTACTTTCTTGTGGAGAATGACTTGCCTGAAGTTGCAAATCATCAACACTCCCTCTCAACGGGGGATACATTCTTCATACTTGGATTTATTCTGTCATATAAAAGTTTCTTCATGAGCCATATTGATGTGCATCTCTACACATGCATTCTGTCCCAGAATATGCATATGATAGCATTGTGAGTCCATCTACTCCTCAATAGGAGAGAGACTATACTTGTGCCATTCACCACTAGCAAGGCCCCATGGATGAATTAATCATTTACCCTTGGTCATATTAGTACTAGCATATCCCCGTGCATGACCAATCCAGGATAATGTCTGCCTGATGTTATGGGCCATTCACTTCTAGCAGAGCCCCATAAGTGAATGAATCATTATCCTTTGGTCACATCAGCACTAGCATAGCCCCGTGCATGACCAATATGGGAGAATGTCTACCCAATGCTATTGCTTGGAGAACATCAACATACCTGGGCCATTCACCACTAACAGAGCCCCGTGAGTGAATGAATCATTCTCCCTTTGGTCATATCAACACTAGCATAGCCCCGCCCATGACCGATCTGGGAGAATGTCTGCCCAGTGTTGAAACATCAACACTCATCACTAGCCAAATAAACATGGCTAATCATGTGTATCATCCTCGACAACCAAGTCAGCATGGCCACTCTGGGAGGATATCTTGCAATCTGCTCATCTGTGGATAAGTACTAGAGCTTCACTGCTCCCTTCTGCACCATGTCTCGGATGAATTCCTGCAAGAAGCTTATGAAGTTGCAACAATTCATGACTTGCGACACTAGTTGTGACATACTCCGTCTCTATTATACTAAGTGTTACAACATCTTGCTTCTAGCTTATCCCGGAAATCGTAATGGATTCCAAGCTAAAGCAACACCCTGAGGTGCTTAATCTATCTACTACACTCCCTGCTCAATCAGAATCTGTATATCTTTGTAGCCTCACTTCATCACATGAGACAAGCCATATCCAATTGTACCATGCTTCATTGCGACCAACTAGAATTGCCTTGGATTCAACCAAATATTGGCTCAGGGTGCTCACTGCAAAGAAAATATCTAGCCTGGCATTAACCAGGTACATCAAGGATCTAATCTACTGCTTGTACATCGTGGGATCCACCAAATCTGAATCTGAAGTAGAATCACTCAACTTCTTCAGATTTGTCTCCATGGACTTGCAGTTCATCATATTGAACCTCATCAATATCCCTTGACCGAGGAAGATCTCATCTGATCTTTGTCACACCTGTAATCCCATAGTACACGTGGCCAAGATCCTTCATGTCGAACTTTGAGGCCAACTCCCTCTGTCACTAGAGTAAGTCTTGTTGTCCAGTCTACCTCACTGGTTGCTCCCTCTATGACTGAGACAAAATCCATACCCAATCCTCCTAACCATCTGCCTCCTCTGTCACTGTAGCAAAATCTACTGAAACAAGTGTATCCTCTTAGGAGATCTCACATCTCCTCAAAGCCTCCTCAAATCATGACACTTGTCTGTCAGTCCTAGAAGATGTCTCTCTCTCACCTGGATCTGAGGGGGAACTCCCTCTGAATGATTGGCTTTCCCTCTGAGCCAACTAACTCTATATGAGATGAGGCTCACTCTGAGTCTACATCATTATTGGTTAAGATCCAGATCATCAAGTATCCATTGATCATGGAGTACCATGATCCCTCTTAAACATGACTCCCTCTGAGTTTGTACAATATCTGGAGCCATCTTCTCCCCTTGCATATGTTGATCTCATCTGAAGTCTGATCTCCAATGAAATATCTTGGGAGGTTGCTCCTCCCTGTTGGATCCTACGGGATGACTCCCTCTAAACTTTGGCTCCCTCTGAGATGGTACTTGGTGGGGCCACCTGCCTCACCAATGGTGGAGCCACATGTTCCTCCTCATAACTGGAAGGTTTGGAATCAATGATGTGACTCCATGTAACTCGAGAATCTCTTAGGTAGTTTTCTCTCCCTGAAAGTATCACAAGAAGTTGCATGCCATACTGCATCCTGCAAGGTATCACGAAACCATGTTGGCCTCTTCCTGGTCACTACAACATCTCTAGGTAGATCCATTGAGCCAACTGAATCTACTGACTCTTCCTGATGATTTGAAGTGTGAACAACTGGACTAGAAGGATCTATATGGTCATCTTCAGAGCCTTCTTCTCTTCACAATCAATCTCCATGTGAAACACTTTGTATCCCACAAAAGTGTCCTTCTTTCCATAAGGTTCTAACTTTGTCCTCTTCTCCTTCATTACATGGATGTATACGATCATGTACATGACTCTATGTATTGATAGTCTACTCCATGTCTCAAACTAGAGACCATATAATTTGTTGCCTCTTGCAATCGTCATTATAGCTCCCTCTCAGAGCTACCACCTGTGACCTTTCATGAAACAAGAGCAATAACAAGGGAAAATAACAGACAAGAACAATATTCTTATGAATAGGAAATAGAAACTAGAACAATAATCTTATGAATAGGAAATAGAAATAAGAAGAACAAAAAATAGGAACAAGAACAATCGTCACTATAGCTCTTTCTCAGAGCTATCGCCTATGACCTACCTGGAAAAAGAACAAGAATAAGAAACAAAGAACAAGAACAACACTTCTCTAGTGTTTCTACCAGTCATTCCTTCGTGGTAACCTACCCAGAACAAAACAATAACATCTCCATGGAAACCTCCATGGAATTTACAAGGTAACCTTCTTGGGACAAAGACAATAACCAAGAACATCTCCTAGAGGAGATCAATTCTATCTTGCAAACAAGTGCATCATTAGTACTAAACAATGAGCATTTACATAATGATTATTGTACTAACAATATTCAAGTGTCACTAAACTTTTGATAGCAAAAAGTACTCAGCAGTAATAGAGCTCTAAAGACTGATGTCCCGATTACAATATTTATTTAAGATGCATCAATATAAAAATATCAAACCTGATATGCAAACCTAGAGTCTTAATTGGTGGGGAGGGTGCGTTATTCCTCTGAATGCACTAGATCCAATGATCCCTTTGGGTCATTGCTTGGACAAGGTCCCTTGTACATCCCCTGCAAACACCCTCATACTCTACTAAATGATATAACTTGGAAACATATATAAGTGCATACCTCTGAAATTTGTAACAGCGTCCGGCTTGTCTTATAATCTGAAACTGGACACCATCAGTACATGAGGAAATCACAAAATCAAGATAGCAGAAAGTTCAATGTCTAGGAAAATGTCAATAAACCCTAAAATTTCAACTTTGACGAAAAGTCAAACTAAGAAGTGCAGTAGGTGCACTAGGGCAAGGCGAGTTGCTCTATCAAAACGTTTTGCTCAACTCAACCCAATAAATGGTCAGTGAGATTCACAAAGAAAGTTGTAGCAACTGCAGTAGTGGGTTTTAGGTGAAATTTCAACTTTCACCAAGATGCAATTTGAGACCACCAGGGGGGCATTAGGCTAGGGCGAGCTGATCTATGGAAAAAATTAAACTTAGCGTTTTCCAATAAGTTTCTCAACGAGCTTGACAAGTTCAGGTCTGTGCAACAACAAACAAAAACTGTGCAGTGGCAATATTTCGACTAGCTTTGATTCCATGTTGATGTTTTATGATTCTAAGATCTGATAGTTATTTCCTTATGATTAATAACAAGATTCACTTTCATACATCCGTTATCGTAGAATAACTTACACTGAAAATCTCAACTATAATAATGCAACATAAATAACAAGATCTAGAAATATTAACCATGCACAATAAACACAAGAACACAAGAGATTATCCTGGGAAACCCAACCTTGGAAGAAAACCCAACAACCTTTCTATAGAAGAATTTAGTCCAAGATATTACGAGTACATCACCATCAATAGCCAAAATACCATACATAGAAGATCCTCCCCAAGGCTAGCATCACTAAGACCTAGCGCCTCAATAAGAGGACCAAGAGAAACAAAGAATATCCTTCCCAAGTGTGGCACACTCATCAATATATCAGAAACCCAGAAATAGTGAAATTACCAAAACTACAGTTGCAACTGCCTTGTGTGCACTGCAAAAGGAGTTGTTTGATTGTCCAAATGAAATGATCCAGTCCTATATTTATACTAATCTGGGCGTCTGTCTGGGGCCGACTTCTTATTCTGGGTCTTCAAAATACTTTATTATTTTTTGTCTTTTACTGGTGGGATCGACTTCTCTTCCTGGGTCTTCAATTTCTTCTTGGAGCTTCTGTAATGGTGTGGATGAGTCTTCTTGTACTTTCTTGTGGAGAATGAATTGCCCAAAGTTCTAAATCTTCAACACTCCCCACCTGCTTTAAAATCTCAGTGAGACATTGTCCAATTGTGATAAGGACAGAAGGGTAGACGCCCCTTGGTTTAAATGCCCCGATGAGTGTGCCCTGATGTAGCATCCCCTGGCCACCCACCGACCGAGAAATGCCACTCCAGAGCAATCTCTCATGCTCTGATGCCAATTTGGAGCGTCCCCTGGCCACCCACCGGTCGAGAAATGCCACTCCAGAGCAATATCTCATGCTCTGATACCAGTTGGTAACATCCCCAGCCTTAAACAGGTCGGGCCATGCTACTCTAGGGAGCGCTTTCATTCTCTTACTGCAGAACATACGGTAACATACCTAGTATTCAACTGACCTATGCCACACAAGTTTATTCTTCAAAATGCATGCAACTTAAACATATACATACAATACTCTTTGAGGAAGCATTACATATAAATGTAAACAAACAGATACATTATGTAATATACGATTTCATACTAAAATAACAGTAACCACAAATATGCAACATATACAGGGAAATACCCATAAACATACAGGTAATTATAATCACATATATGATAAATCGTAACATAAGCACGTAAATAACAATGCAACATATCATTTTATCATACAATTGGTACTTATCTTGGAAAGATTGTCACCAACTGCGTACAGACCGTCCACGAACCTCCCAGCCTTAGACTACACTGTTCATCACTCTCAACAGTGAGTCACCCTTGAGCTGGGACTGAACTCCACCCGGGTAAAGGGTTCCTAACTAGGCTAAGTCTCATGGACAACAGAAAAGACTCTGTCTCAGGTGCTCACTCAACTAACAGCCTACAACCTCTCATTCCCCAGATGCCTGTCCCACCCAAGGAAATGTGCCCCTTCTCTGCTCAACAGTCCCTCGGTTGCCCCACTTCCCTTCCAGGGCTTCAACAACAGGTCGGACTGGAAGTCTCAGAGCACTGTAGCTGCAGTTTAGCACCTTCAAGAATCAATCCCCAACAATTCTCTCGCTCGGAGAATTGCTCACGAACCTGACAATCCGCTTTTTCACTCCCGCTCCAAGATAACCAGGTACACCAACAGGAAAAGGTTATGGAAACAAGCTCAGATATGGTGGAATGGATGTCTCAAGGATAACTGACTGCGTGAGTAAAAATGGTCGTGGAATCATTGACTGGATAACTAAGTGATGGAAGGAATCACCATGAAACTCATTGTGAGAAATGATGGTGAGAATGATGGTCAAGCTGCTGGTAAGAAATCCCCGTGCAAAAGTGACCCAAAAGAGCTAAGTCCCCACGATATGAATGCATGTCCCCAACTTAACACTTGTGATGTTGGAAGCTACTTTGGTCCACTTGTCCCCAACTTTAGAACTTAGGATAAAATAATTATCCATACTTTATGTTTTAGGAAGTATTGGTATAATATTCCTTTTTGGATTAAGCTCTCTAGCTTATCCCTTTCCCTTAACTTTTGGCCCTCCCTTTCCCTAACTGGTGAAATTCAGTCTCCCATCTCTTTTATCGTGGTTGGTCTGCGCACAGCGATGTATTTTATATTAATCGTGAGACATTTAAAAAATAGGCGCACTGGCCTTTAACATCTAGGCGCTCTGGCCTAATACCAAAACATAAGCATCCCAACTTATAATAACTGGCCCACCAGCCTATAACACATATCATATACAGAAGGCTCACTGTCCTCCATACTGCGCGTGGTATCCGAGAATGTGCACACTACATCATTTTACTGCGCAGTTCATGCGCGCACTATGCCATGGGAGGTGCATTACAAAATGATGTCAAAACAACTCACCAGCTTAAGTACACTTATATTACATTTACAATTGGGTTCGGCCAAGGGATATTACAATCCCCTCCCCTTATTTATGCACTGTCCTCAGTGCATCATACAACCATATACAACAGAGTTTTCAAAAATCTTCAAAAAGATGCGGATATTCTGTCCGCATTACATCCTCATGCTCCCAAGTAGCATCCTCGGGACCGTACCAATTCCATTGGACCTTTACATACCCTATGGCTCGGTTCCTGAGGTGCTTGAATTTTCGGTCCAAAATGCGCACTGGATGCACTTGAAAAGTGCCTTCTTGCTCCACCTGAATCATATTCCAATCAATAACATGATTAACATCAGGTATATATTTCTTTAGCAATGATACATGGAAGACATTATGAACAGACATAGATGCAGGCAATGCAATCATATAAGCAACCAGACCAATCCTCTCTAGGATTTCAAATGGCCCACAAAATTTGGCTGCCAACTTGGTGCAGCTTCCCAACTTCAGGGAACTCCTGTTAGCTTTTACTTTCAGGAAAACATGATCACCCACTTTGAATTCTCTGTGGGTTCTGTTCTTATTGGCATAACTTTTCTTTCTATCTTGGGCACCTTTTAAATTCTACTTAATTTTTATCATTTGGTCCTCCATCTCCTTGAGCAACTCTGGCCCAACTACTGTCCTATCAGCTGGATTATCCCAACTCACTGGAGTATTGCACTTTCTGTCGTAAAGTGATTCAAATGGGCTCATCTTCAATGATGCATGATACCCATTGTTGTAAGCGAATTCTACCAAGTGTAGGTAGTCTTCCCATTGTTCATCACATACATTCTCAGTATATCTTCTATCACTCTATTCACCCTCTCTGTCTGTCCATCAGACTCAGGATGATAAGTTGTACTAAAGTTCAGATTCGTTTTGAATCCTTTGAAAAGTCCTTTCCAGAAATTCAAGGTGAATTTCAGGTCTCTGTCGGACACAATTGTTTTAGGAATCCCGTGCAATCGTGCCACTTCCTTCATGAAAATATCAGCAACATCTTCTGGCTTGTGAGTAGTTTTTAGTGGAATAAAGTGGGCAACTTTCGTAAGCCTGTCCACCACCACCATGATCGAATCATGCATCTTGCCTATTCTAGGCTATCCTGTAATAAAATCCATTGTCACCACTTCCCACTTCCATTCAGGAATGGGTAAAGGTTGCAACAACCCTGCTGGGTGCCTATTCTCAGCTTTAACTTTCTGGCATTCCATACATCTAGTGATGTATTCAACTATTTCTCTCTTCATACTTGGCCAAAAGTAATGGCTTTTGATGGCTGCCATGGTTTTCTGATATCCACGGTGCCCTGCATAAGGAACATTATGCATTTCTTTTAAAATCATACGTTTCAAGTCCTGGACATTTGGAACAAAAATTATATTCTTGTACTGCAGTATTCCATCTATTCCCAATTATAATTATCCACCTTTTGTGGCATCTTACCCTGTTGTAGCATTGTTACCAATTCTCTGTATTGCAGATCTACATTTGCAGCCTCCAGAATTTTGCTTTTAATATCAGTCTGATACATGCTAATGGTTGTAGCATGTAATTCATGCACCCTCCTGCTGAGTGCATCAACCACTTTATTCTCTTTCCCCTTGATATGCTTTATATCAAAGTCATATTCGCTTAGAAATTCTAACCATCTTCTTTGCCTAGCATTTAGATTTGGCTGATTAAATAAATATTTCAGACCATTGTGGTATGTTCTTAGCTCAAACCGCTTTCCCATGAGGTAGTGTCTCCATTTCCTCAAGGCATGCACTATGGTTGCCAACTCCAAATCACGAGTGGCATAGTTTCTTTCACGATCCTTCAACTTTCTTGATTCATAACATATGACAAACCCATTTTGACTGAGGACTCCACCAAGTCCTTCATTACATTCATCGGTGCATACGATGAAGTCTTCATCTGGGTCTGCGATCCTTAATATTGGAGCACTTGTCAATAATTGTTTCAAGTGTTGGAAACTCTTCTCGCAATCCAGTGTCCACTGAAACTTCACTCCCTTCCTTTGCAAGGAAGTGATTGGTTGTGCAATCTTTGAGAATCCTTTAATCAATATTTTGTAGAAGCCTGCAAGACCCATGAATGATCTCACCTCTGTCACATTCTTCAGCATTGACCATTCTCTAATGGCCTCTATCTTCTCAGGATCCACTGCTATCTCATGCTTTGAAGTGATATGCCCCAATAATGAATCTGTTTCTGATAAAATGAGCACTTGCTCAATTTGGCATACAACTAATGTTCCCTTAATACTTGCAACACCATCCTCAAATGATGTTCATGCTCTTCCTCTGACTTGGAATATATAAGAATGTCATCCAAAAAGACAATGACAAACTTGTCCAAATATTCTTGAAAAACACCATTCATTAAGCACATGAAAACAACTACTGCATTTGACAACCCAAATGGCATCACTGTGAACTCATAATGACCATACCTTGTCTTGAAGGCGGTCTTGCTGATATCTTCTTCTTCAATCCTTACCTAATGGTATCCTGATTTGAGATCTATGTTTGAAAATATCTTTGCATCCTTCAATTGATCAAAGAGGTCATCAATCCTTGGCAGAGAATACTTGTTCTTAACAGTCACTTTATTCAACTGTCTGAAGTCAATGCACAATCTTAGTGTTCCATATTTCTTTCTCACAAATAATATTGGGGCACCCCAAGGTGACACACTTGGGCGTATATACCCCTTCTTCAGAAGTTCTCCAAGCTACATTTGCAACTCCTTCAATTCTGGTGTACTCATTCTATAAGGAGTCTTTGATACTGGAGCTGCTCTAGGCATTAAATTTATAGAGAAATAAATGTCTCTCCTTGGGGGTAGTCCGGGTAGCTCCTTGAACACATCTTCAAAATCTTTCAGGACTACATAATCCTCCAATTTTGTTACCTTATCTCTAGGTGTCTTCGCCAAATGAACTGCAATTATTTGACATCCTTTTTTGTAACATTTCTTCAGCTGCAATGCTAAAATTTCTCTAATGGTTATTGCCCTGGGAATTCCCTGTAATTTTCTTAGTTTCCCTTCCTCATCCAGGAAAGTAAATGCTTTGTTGTGACAGTCTAAGAGAGTGTGATGTTGGTCCAACAAATCCATCCCAATTAGACAATCATAGGAACCTAAAGGCAAGATGTTCAAATCTGCCTTGGTGCTCAGTCCATTCATGTCCACGAGGCATGACTTAACCATCTCATTAACTTTTCTTCTGGCTCATGTAGCTAGCTGCACCAACCAGGATTTCGCATGCTTGCTTCTTAGCAATTGCAAACTTTCCACCATCTTAGGGTCTATATAACTATGAATAGCTCCTGAATCAATTAAAATAGCAATGGTTTGGTTGTTGATCATACCTTCCACTTCAATCATGTGGGACTGATACTCTGCTTGCTTGTGGTCCAGGGCTGCATAAATCCTTGGTACATATCTACCCATGTCCTCCACTATTTTAGCTTGTTGTACATTGTGAACAACCCTACCTTTTTCACCTCTGTGAGGACAATCTTTGAACCTATGATCTCCTTTACAACCCCAACATTGCATAAGTGGTTGCCTTGGCCCTTGACTCCCCGTGTCAATCGTTCTGGGTTCTTTAGACATTTGTTGTCCTTGTGGATTATTTCTGAAGAATGGCATCTTAGCTCCCTTCTTCCTCTGATCCATCTTGAATTTCTTTTTGTCTTCCCAAGCCTTTTGGAAAGGTGACCTTGCTTTCTGCTGATCATATAGGCATTTAGCTCACCTTATGGTCTCTTCTAATGTCTCGGGATCATCATACTGTATTTTTTCACCGATGAACGATGGCAATCCACTCAAATACCTTTGAATTTTGACTGTCTCATCCTTGATGAAAGAGACATACTTCAGCAGTTCCAGAAACCTTCTCTCATATTTATCTATGGTCATACTTCCAAGCTTGAGTTCAAAGAAATCTTTCATTTTCTTGTCATAGTATCTCTTAGTCATGTATTTCTTCTCAAAATACTTCTTGAATTCCCTCCAAGTAACACTTTTCTCTTTAATGTGTTGCACTTGCACAAGTTGATCCCACCACATGGAGGCCTTTCCTTTGAGTTGATAGATAGCAATTCTAACTTCTGCACGAGAAGAGTAATTATGCAATTGAAAATACTTTCTCATGCCTAGCAACCATGTTTCTGCATCTTCATCCTTCTTGTGCTCACCATCAAATGTAGGAGGTTTGATTTTGTTCATTTCTCCTCGCAGCTCATCCACCCCAGACCTCTCATACCTTCTGATAAGGGATAGACTTGAGTTGTTGCCTGCTCTCTTATTGGAATGCCTTGGGGAATGATGGTGATGTTTACTAACACTTCTTGCTTTTCTTTTCTCATCCGAAGACTTGTGACTTCCAGATTTGCTTGAGCCACTCTCCTTAACCAATTTCTTTTCTATTCTGTTCAAGCTCTCCAATAACTTCACGTTGAAGTCATCTTCCTGCTCTTTGGATCTCATAATCCTTTCATTATCATCTTTATGGCTTTGGACATCCTTCTGCAAATTCTTAATGGTCTCAACCATATTCATGTTTCCATTCATTTCTTCTCCATGTCCATTGGAGTTTGTTCCTTCAATGCCCAAATGGACATCCACCCCTCTGCTCTCATCTTGCTGACTGTAATTCCCATGTGCTTCTTCCATTCCTAGGGACTTTGCACTGGTCTGATATGATCTAGTTGTTGTTAATTCTGCAAAACCTGCAGCCATCGAAACTTATCAGGCTAACAATTCAACAATTCATGAAAAATATGAACCATTTTGGTTCAATATATATATCATAATTATCTCTCCCGATTTCCTGGTGTTATCACCATGAAAATTCTGGATAAGACCCAAGTCTTGAGAACATAGATGAGCGGTGCCTTCAAAGATACATCTATGCAAGAAGGTGGTTTTCCGAAACCACTTTTGCCAAGACATGATATCACGTGTTTCAACATGTCAAATCCACCACTCGTGGAGCGGGCGACGGCTAATCAGATCACCCCGTTTCACTCGTTTGGTACTTCGCAGCCATGTGACGTCAGCTGAACACCGCCATGTAATGAACTCAAAAGTTAATCATTTGAAATGGATTAGCCGAGCATGGCAACCCAACACTCTTGTACGTAGTCTATCTGCGCTTCATAATTGGAATTCTATAACTACCAATCCTCAAGTATGAAGGTATTTGCTTATCCATATACGAAGTAATCTCCAAATTGCTCGACTTTCTGCTCTCTGCAAAAGCATTTCGGTATCCACAAACTAAGATACATGGACAAGGCTAAACCTAGTCAGACTGGTTATTCGGGCAACATGTTAGACTTTCCTGCAAATAAGGTGGAAAAAGTAGTCACACATATACCAGCGACTAAGTTTCACACATAATCTACCACCAACTCTACATTAGAAGCCAGGCTAAATCCTGTTATGAAGGATTTAGTCATCAACAGGCCAACCGCTAAGAAGAAAAGGAGCAAGTGACAGAAGAAGGAGGAATCCACGGCTGAAACGACCAAAAGTGTTGGAGAGAATCAACCGGTCTGTTTAGATTCTTTAAAGGAGGAGATCGCTAAGCTGAAGTGAGTCTTCCACTAAAATTAAGTATGTTTCAACGAATTTTGAACAACTGGTAGCGGAGGTAAGGAGCACCAGAGATGATAGGCCTGTTCTTAAATGACCCTTTTTACAACATGATAACTGCTATCATCCCCTTTTTGTAATTTTGGGATTAATACGATTATATAAATACAGAAGTAGATTTTAGACTGTTTATTACAAAATTCTATTTGGTGGTGTTATGAGTCTTGTTTTCTTTTATAGTATGATTTTTCTTGTAAGCTTATATTTCACTTCCATCCGTCTGAATTAGAGGAATATAAAACTCAGAATTCTTTTTAATTAATGCTTCGATGCGGTTGTGTGTTTCCTTTTCTTCTAATATTATGCAAATTAAACTCAGACTCATCGCCTTCCAAACGACTTCGCGCGCACTAAACTTCAACCTGTACATTTATATTTAACGTGCATTGCAACACCACAAGGTAAAATGTGTTTCCGTGCACCCATATTCACTATGCATTTCTTCTCTGTTGCGCCGACAACTTGTGCCCACTACTTTTGCGTTGTGTGCCAATATCCACTGTGCACAGTTTTTATATCGCGCACTGATACTCCACATGCATTTCGCCCTATGCATTGCACCATGTCAAGGTTCAACATGTTCCATCGCACACAATAATCTGCGCGCACCATTGAATACACTATCGCGAGACAACTTATACTCATACTATGTGCGTACCACAAAACTCCTTTGTGTTATGCAATACTTGCACACCCCATGTGCACATTACTATGTGCGTGCTCACCGCGCAAGGCTAAATTTAGCACGGGCATCCACACATAATATTCTTCCACGCGGCGCCACAATTTACTGCGCACACTTGCACGCCAACGTTTTTCCGCGTGGTGCCAAAATTTACCGCGCGCGCCAGCACGCCAACATTTTCCATGGACACTCCGTGACTTGAATTTTGGTCACTTCGAAGTTACTCTTCTGTGAATACTCGCTTCATTTGAACCATTCCGGCCCATCCATGCTCAGTGTTGAAACTGGAGCTTTGATACCAATTTGTAGCGTCCCCCAGCCACCCACTGGCCGGGAAATGCCACTCCAGAGCAATCTCTCATGCTTTGATACCAATTTGTAGCATCCCTCGGGCACCCACCAACCGAGAAATGCCACTCTAGAGCAATCTCTTATGCTCTGATACCAGTTGGTAACATCCCTAGCCTTAAACAGGCCGGGCCATGCTACTCTAGGGAACACTTTCGTTCTCTTACTGCGGAACATACGGTAACATACCTAGTATTCAACTAAGCTATGCCACATAAGTATATTCTTCAAACTGCATGCAACTTAAACATATACATACAGTTCTGTTTGCAAAAGCATTACATATAAACGTAAACAAACAGATGCATTCTGTAATATATGATTTCATACTGAAATAACAGTAACCAGAGATATGCAACATATACAGGGAAATACCCATAAACATACATGTAATTATAATCACATATATGATACAACGTAACATAAGCACGTAAATAACAATGCAACATATCATTTTATCATACGATTGGTACTTATCTTGGAAAGATTGTCACCAATTGCGTACAGACCGTCCACGAACCTCCCAGCCTTAGACTACACTGTTCATCACTCTCAACAGTGAGTCACCCCCGAGTTGGGACTGAACTCCACCCGGGTAAAGGGTTCCTAACTAGGCTAAAGCTCATGGACAATAGGAAAGACTCCATCTCAGGTGCTCACTCAACTAACAGCCTACAACCTCTCATTACCCACATGCCTGTCCCACCCAAGGAAGTGTGCCCCTTCTCTGCTCAACAGTCCCTTGGTTGCCCCACTTCCCTTCCAAGGCTTCAACAACAGGCCGAACCGGAAGTCTCAGAGCACTGTAGCTGCAGTTTAGCACCTTCGGGAATCAATCCCCAACATATCTCTCGCTCGGAGAATTGCTCACGGGCCTGACAACCCACTTCTTCAATCCCGCTCCAAGCTAAACAGGTACACCAACCGGAAAAGGTTATGGAAACATGCTCAAATATGGTGGAATGGATGTCTCAAGGATAACTAATTGCGCGAGTGAAAATGGTCATGGAATCATTGATTGGATAACTGAGTGATGGAAGGAATCACTGTGAAACTCATCGTGAGAAATGATGGTCAAGCTGTTGGTAAGAAATCCCTGTGAAAAGTGACCCAAAAGAGCTAAGTCCCCACGATATGAATGCATGTCCCCAACTTGACACTTATGATGTTGGAAGTTACTTTGGTCCACTTGTCCCCAACTTTAGAACTTAAGATAAAATAATTATACATACTTTATGTTTTAGGAAGTATTGGTATAATATTCCTTTTTGGCTTAAGCTCTCTATCTTATCCCTTTCCCTTAACTTTTGGCCCTCCCTTTCCCTGACTGGCGAAGTTCAATCCCCCATCTCTTTTATCGTGGTCGGTCTGCGTGCAACGATGTATTTTATATTAATCATGAGACATGTACAAAATAGGCGCACTAGCCTTTAACATCTAGGCGCTCCGGCCTAATACCAAAACATAAGCATCCCGGCTTATAATAATTGGCTCACCAACCTATAACACATATCATATACATGAAGCTCACTTTCCTCCATACTGCACGCACTTTAGTTACTACGCGCAGTATCCAAGAATGTGCACACTACATCATTTTACTTCGCAGTTCATGCGTCCACTATGCCATGGGAGGTGCATTACAAAATGATGTCAAAACAACTCACCAACTTAAGTACACTTATATTACATTTACAATTGGGTTCGACCAAGGGATATTATACCTGAGATGTCCCGACCCTTGCTAAGTCACATTTTTTTTGTTATATCTAGCTTGCAAGATGTTGGATACACTCTTAGGTTCTAGTGGTAGCCAGTTGGTTTGAACCTAAGCCTCTCCTAGGTCATTAAGACCAGTTATTGTTTCCCATGCCTGAAAAAAATCATAGATGGCATCTTTGAAATCTTCTTCAACACCCTCTCTCCTCTTGTACACCACCTCTTTTATATGGAAATCCCTTAAATGTGCCCCATTTTATGACAAAACATCCAACAAAAAGGAAGGTTATTGTAATCCAATAGTTGGACCCACTTTAAACCACAACACTCCAACATGATCTCATTTGAAAACCCTCCATTAGTTTGGATTAAAACTAAAATTTGTGGGACATCCTCAAACTCCTTGGAAATTATTTTTGTGGTCTCATATTAAAAGGAACTTAATGAATCCCCATTGGCCTATAGAACTTGAGGATTCCAAAAATGAAAGGGTAGTTTAGAAAAACTTGCTAAGATATAATGTAGATTCCCCCATGAAGTGGTCGAATTGAATATTTCAGTCCATGAAAGAACCAATCCAAAATCCTTGAACATCCATTGACTGCCCTTGAAGACTACCTCTTTGCTCCTTGAACATTCAAAAAGAAAGCAGAAAAAAGCCATGTAAAAATGTGAGATATTAACCTTACCTTTTGCATAACAAACCATGATTTCCCCACCCAAGAAACTAGTATCCGTAGGGTAGGTTTCTTTCCACTAAAACAATTAATGAGATTTCTTTCCTTCAACTCTGCAATGCCATCCAAGACCCAATTTGTGGGAAGGGAAATACTTTTAGAGTTATAACATGCATGAACGTAACTTTTTCAACCTTGATATTGGGTTTTTTATCACTAAAAATATCCTCTTATGGGTCTTACTCTTCACATCACCTTCTTCGAGTGTTGTAACTAGCTTATTCCCCCCATTGACAATCCTTGACTTTTTATTGTTCAAGTCTAAAGATCCCTCCACAAGAGGGCTCAATGGAAACTACATTGTTTGATCTACAAATTGGTGTTAAGATCTATCATATGCAAGATCACTTGGACAATCTTCCTCCTTTGAAAATATACACACACCCATACATACACATATAAGGCTCTCTTTTCCAAGAACACCAAATATATAACCATACTAAGAAACATACTCAAAACATGGCTTTTCTTTGACAGTGATTTAGATTGAGACTAACCACATACTATCTATCTCTGAGACAGTTCTAGCTAACTTAAACATATATATCATCATTCCCATTATCTAAGACATTTTCATATACACAATAAAACAAAAAATTGCACATCATACCTTAAATCTAGACATTGACTTGCCATATTGTGCTATAAATTTAGAGAGCTAGCTATGCCTTTGCCTTTTCACCTAGAGGCACTCCTTATTCCATGAACATTGTTGGTTGGTGTTTGAGCACGTCACTAGTGAGAATCTCTAGACAATTATGATTTTTTCCCTCCTAAATGCCTCTTCTTCCCACTTCTCCTTTTCAAAGCTTTTGTAAGATGCAACGTTACATAAATTAATAAGTATTGGGATATATTTTTCTTCAAATATTTTCTATTAATGAGAGTTATGTTTGTCCCAATCCCTCATATGCTAACTGATTTTGACAAGTCAATTTTCTTGTATGATCTCAATTTTGTTTTGACTTTTTTTAATCCAATTTAGAGGAGTTTGTTCTTTGGTCCAACAATGTTGTGCCAGGTATGCCAAGAAATTTTCATACAACTTGTGGGTGTCAAAGGCCTTAAGTTGAGCCTCCTATCCAACATTGGTGTGATGCTTTCCTCTTTTACTGAGGTCCCTTATGGTGAATGCATTGAGTTCTAGATTGAAGCCACAATGACCAAATGCAAGAAAATGAGATAGGAATGAAGAGCCTCACCTTGATTTTTGTTTAAGGAACATGAGGGCAATAACTTCACACCAAGGCGGTGAATGCTTGCTCCATCATTGAACATGGGAAAAACTTATTCCTATCGAGACACTCATCATGATACACGAAATTAGTCGGCTCATGAAGAGGGGGGTATCCCTTTGAGTCATGTGGGTAGCCAAGAAGACTTTCCAATCCACATTTTCTTACATATGATCTCCTAACATTAGAGATTTTGTTTTACTTGAGGTGGTTCACAAGTTTACTAACCAATTTGTTTAAATTGACAACATTCAAAACATTGCATGGATTATATAGTCTAATTGACCTTGTTGTCCATTTTCCATGATAGATGGTGGGACTTACAGTCCATAAAATTAATAACAACTTTGGAGTCCCCTTTGTATATAATTTTCTTAAATCCAATTCTAAGTCTGTTTGTAATGCCCATAATTAAGGCCTTTAACTCAAGTGGACTATTTGTTTTCTTATAAAAAATCTCCAAGTGAAGTTACAATCTTTCCATGGTTATCTCTAAAAAGGTCCATATGACTTTATTAGATATGGTTCCCTATGGAAGCTCCATCACAATTGAACTTTATCCATCTTGGAATTGCTTCTATGACTATAAATTATCCTTTTATGACTATAAAATCTCTTCTCTCTGTCTTAGAGAGACTCAATTTTTGTTAGCATTCTTTCTTGTGTAACTTTTATCCTTTAACAAATGTCATTTCTCTTGATTTTAATAAAACCAACCAACAAATATCAAATCCAAAATTAAGATAATCACCTTAAACATTAATGTGCAATACAAACCACATTTCATGATTTTTTTTAGACTATCACCTTTATCCATGCCAAAAATATCATTATATACACTACATTTTTTAAAAGATCATACATAATTTCCAATACAAATTAACCATTTCATAGCCATGTGAATCATAATTCATTTAACATCCATCTTAATCTTAAACTTAACACTAAATAATGTATTTAAAATAAAAATAAAACTATTTTTAAAAATAGATCCCAAATTAAAATTTCATAGACATATCAACTTTAATTCATTTAACATCCATCTTAATCTTATCTTAATCTTGAATTTATTAAACACTTTAATAGAATAAAGCTACTATTTTTAAAGTCTGAGCCCAAATTGGAATTTCATAGCCATGTGAACCCTAATTCATTTAGTATCCATCTTAATCCTAGATTTGTTAAACACACCTACTTACTGTATTTAGGATTAGAATAAAGCTATATTTGGAAGTGGATCCCAAATTGGGAAAAAATATTCAGAGTTAAAAACTCGTATAGGATTTGCGCTCAAATCCAAGCCGTGGAGATTCGACATGAGTTTGAGAAAGGGTTCTGCCTTCTTTCGCGTCTTCCAAATGGACTCTGGGATTCTTTGCTCCTGTTCTTGGAATAATCAGATTG